>JACBKR010002083.1:0-37314 GCA_014218235.1 Colocasia esculenta | reverse complement strand
GACTATGGTGTATTCATGCAAGGTCGGGTTCAGGCTATGCTGAACTAAGTGCATATTCAGGCGGCACTGCAGGCTCAACTGCAAGCTCAGGTTAGAATTATTAATAGAGTAGCTTGTTTTATTAAATGTAGATTGTTATAGTGCTGCTTATATTGCTTGTTGTGGCAGGCTCAGGCTCAGCTCTAGTTCCTCAGGAGCAAGCCATGGGGGTCCTTCCATCATGGAGAGAGTTTAAGAGGATGGCTCCGCCCTCTTTAAGGGGGAGAGTCAGCCACTTTTGGCGGAGAGTTGGATGAGGGATTGAGAAGATCTTCTGAGCCATTAGGTGTGCCGAGGAGGACAAAGTTAGTTTGGCCTCCTATATGCTGCCGGTATTTATTAATTATGTATGTATGTACTTGCATTGGTTAGTTAAGTTTTGTCTAGATTGGTGCTTATGGGTTGTATCTTGTAGGAGAGAGCCGATGTGTGGTGGCCTCTTTACTTCACAATAGATTCGAGGATGGTGCTGTCGAGGTGACTGGGATGAGTTTACAAGGCTGTTCCAGGCCAAGTTCATCCAGAGCATATCCAGGACAAGATGGAGCAGGAGTTCCTTTCTCTTACTCAAGGCTCCATGATGGTGTTAGAATATGAGGCAAGGTTTTTTGAACGGTCCAAGTATGGTCCTCACATAGTGTTGATGAAGCGTAGGAAGGTGAAGAAGTTCGTGATGGGTCTTAAGCCATCACTGAGGTCGAGGTCTTGTGGCGTTGACCACCGTACGTGGACGTGGCTCTCAGCGCTGCGTGTAGGCAAGAGAGCAAGATGGAGCAGTATCTGGAAGAGAAAGAAGGCATCAAGAAGAGATCCGCGCCACCTTTCAGTGGCAGGACAGAAGAAGGTAGCGTACCAGTCACCGCAGCGTTCAGTGGCAGCTAGTAGTCAACCAGTAGTTACTCCGCAGTTCCCCAGCGTTAGGCCCAGTGACAAGGACATGTGCCCTCACTGTGGAAGAGTTCATGGTGGTACCGAATGTTGGAAGTTAGAGGGGAAGTGTCTCAAGTGTGGCAGCTCTGAGCATCAGATCCGAGAGTGTCCTAGACTGCAGCAGGGTGTTCAGCGTGGAGCGCCAGCCCCAATAGCGTCAGTAGCAATAGTACTAGCGATAGGAAGACCAAGAAGGTCTCGAGCCCAAGATCGAGTGTTTGCTTTAGCGCGATAGGATGCCGAGCAGGTGGAAAACATCACAGAAGGTACGATTCTTTTCATGGGTGTGCACACTCGGGTTTTGTTTGATACGGGTGCCACTCACTCGTTCATTTCCGAGCGGTTTGCGAAGTAGTTAGCTATAGAGTCAGGAGTAGAGGCTGAGGAGTTAGAGGTTCCTTGTTTGTGCACACACCAGTAGGTACGGTATCGACTATGAAGGTATTTCCGTGTTTACCGGTGTGCATTGAGGGACCGAGGTTTAGTTGGGTGCTTCTCTTTGCTCAAGATGAAGGACTATGATGCAATTCTAGGTCTGATTGGCTAGAGGAGCACTATGCTTTGGTAGATTATTGTGGGAAGAGATTACTTTCCGTTTCCTAGTGAGGATGAGTTTTCGCATATGTTGCCAAGGAACTTTGCGGGAAGGTTTGTGATCTCTGCCATGAAGGCGATAAGGATGGTGAACAAGGGGTGTGACATTTTATTGCCAGTGTGGTTTAGTACCGAAGGCTGATCAGTCACCTACCCTTGAGGAGATTGAAGTAGTGCAGGAGTTTCCAGATGTGTTTCCTGATGATTTGTCTGGATTGCCACTGGCTAGGGATATAAGTTCACTATAGAGTTGCTTCCAGGCACCTCTCCTATCTCTAAGGCTCCATATCGGATGGCACCTACGGAATTAGCTGAGCTTGGTGAGGAGCAGTTGCAGGATTTGCTGGACAAGGGATTTATTTACCCTAGTGTGTCACCATGGGGCGCACCTGTATTATTCATGAAGAAGAAGGATGGTTCCCTTAGGTTGTGCATTGATATAGAAAGCTCAACCAGGTGACTGTGAAGAAAAGGTATCCCTTACCGCGGATTGATGATTTGTTTCGATCAACTGCGCAGTGCATCGGTGGTTTCTAAGATTGATCTGCGGTCCGACTATATCTGTAAGGATTAGGAGTGAGATGTGTCCAAGATGGCTTAGGACTCGTTATGGACATTATGAGTTTTTGGTGCTTCCATTTGGTCTGACCAACGCCCCTACAGCGTTCATGGATCTCATGAACAGGGTGTTTAGACCTTATTTGGATAGCTTCATCATGGTGTCATTGACAATATGCTAGTCTATTCTCCCGATGAGGCTACACACCATGATCATTTGAGGGTTGTTCTGGAGGTTTCCGAGAGCACAAGCTGTGTGCAAAGTTAGCAAGTGCGATTTCTAGATGCGCGAGGTTCATTTCTGGGCATGTTATCTCAGGCGCTGGAGTGTGCAGTTGATCTGGTGAAGGTCTAGGCTGTGTTAGATTGGGATATTCCAAGGACCCCATCAGAGATTCGGAGTTTTCTTGGTTTAGCGGGCTATTATAGGCGATTTAGAAGGTTTTGCATCTATCGCCGCACCTTTGACTAAGTAACCAGGAAGGGAGTGAAGTTTGCATGGTATGAGGATTGCGAGAGCAGATTTTAGTTGCTGAAGGTAAAGCTTACTTCTGCACCCATATTGATCTTTCCGAGTGGTGTAGAGGGTTTTTTTCTATTATTCGAATGCTTCTCAAATCGTCTTGGCTGTGTATTGATGCAACATGGTACAGTAGTGGCATATGCTTCTCGCCAATTGAAGGAGCATGAGCATAACTATCCGACTCATGATTTGGAGCTTGCGGCAGTGGTTCATGCACTGAAGATCTGGAGACACTATCTTTATGGTGTTCAGTTCGAGGCGTTCACTGACCACAAGAGTCTGAGGTATCTCTTCCTCATAAGGAGTTCAACCTACGCCAGAGGAGATTGATTGAGTTCCTCAAGGACTACGACTTCGAGCTTCAGTATCATCCAGGGAAGGCGAATGTCATGGTGGATGCTCTTAGCAGGAAGAGGTCATTGTTCCGGCAGGATTGGAAGATGTTGGAAGATGCAGCCTGTGCGATGACTGAGTTAGAGACATTGTTATGTCAGGCTTTTGTGGCTCAGTTGTCTATTCGGTCTACTATTCTAGATGAAGTGATTGAGCAGCAGAAGCTGATCCTAGACTCCAGGAGTTGGTAGGCAAGGCAGGCATTGCTCGTGATGAGGACGGTGTCATTAGATTTCAGCACCGAGTTTGTGTTCCCGATGTTGTAGATGTCTGTGAGCATGTCTTAGCAGAAGCTCATAGGTCAAGGTTCTCTATTCATCCAGGCAACACTAAAATGTACCAGGATTTGAAGAGATCTTTCTGGTGGTCTGGCATGAAGAAGGATGTAGTCAAGTTCATATCCAGGTGTTTAGTATGCCAGTAAGTGAAGGCCGAGCATCAGTGACCATCTGGTCTTATGTAGAAGATGGTGATCCCAGTATGGAAGTGGGAGGCTATCACTATGGATTTCGTGATGGGTTTGCCCAGATCAGTGAAGGACAATGACTCGATTTGGGTGATTGTAGACTGTTTCTCTAAGACGGCATATTTCTTACCAATGAAGAAGAAGCAGTCTGTGGAGAGTATGGCTAGGTTGTATGTTAGTAGCATTGTGAGGTTGCATGGTGTGTCGAAGTCGATTATTTCTGATCGAGACTCGAGGTTTACATTGAGGTTGTGGCAGGGTCTTCAAGAGGCATTGGGTTCTTAGCTGAAGCTTAGTTCGACGTTCCATCCCCAGACAGATGGCCAGTCTGAAAGGACTATCCAGACGCTCGAGGATATGTTGAGAGCGTGTGTGCTAGATTGGAAGGGTGATTGGGAGCATCATTTGCCTCTTGTGGAGTTCGCCTACAACAACAGCTTTCATGCGAGCATTGGTATGGCTCCATTTGAGGCTTTGTAAGGGTGACCTTGTAGATCTCCTTTGTGTTGGGAGGAGACCGGAGATAGGCAGTTGATTGGTCTGGAGTTGGTGCAGGAGACTTCAAATAAGATTCAACTTATCAGGGAGAGGCTTGTTGCGGTGCAGGATAGGCAGAAGAGTTACGCCGATAATAGAAGGAAGGATTTAGAGTTCGAGGTTGGCGAGCATGTTTTTCTGAAGGTTTTGCCTACCCGAGGCTGTAACGTTGCACATTTTTTCAAATCTTCACGGATCCTTGCTTAGTGGGTTGGTGGCCAATGTGTGGCACATTAGTGTGTGTTACAAGTGTTTACGCTGGTTGTGAGGCTTTGTGGGCCGGAAAGTTGGGCCCTAGGCACTCACTGGTTCTCTGTTTGTGAATGCGACAGAGGCTGGCGTCGTGTTATGAACGCAACGGCCTTGAGTGTCGCATTTTGGTTGCCACCGCATAGCAGTTTTCATCTGCATATCCGCCGCGTGTCGCGCACTGGGCGGCCTGCTGACGTCGACCATGGGAAGGCGACGACCATCTCCGTCGCATTCAGGTCGCGACGGTAGGGTACGTCGCGTTCCCAACTGTGATGCATTTTTAAGAATGGTCAGCCGAACAGAGCTCAGGAAGCTCTGCTCAGCTAGGGAGGCATTTTTGTGTAGGTTTTCGAGCGATTCGGGGTTGTGGAGGAGTTTTTGGCCTACCCTCACCGCGAGGATGTCACACGGAGCGGGGGAAATGCCGGGTGATCGCCGTTCTTCACGTTCTTCACGAAAGTAGGGAGTTTTCGCCCAGTTTTACATTGTGAATTGCATGTGAAGCATGAATGGTTTGTTACTCGCTTTATAAACGATAGATACCATGCTAGGACATTGAGTAAAGCATGAAAACTGAGTTTTTACATCGTTTTACATGGTTTGTGTGGGAGATCCGGTGATGGGATCCCGAATTAGGGTTTCGGCCTATGAAGGCGACGGACCCTACTGTCGTGTTCTGAACGCAACAGGCCGACCCGTCGCGTTAGGCTTTGATTGAGACCATATCAGGGTGTCGCGTTCTGAAGGCGACAGTAGCCCCCGCGCGTTAACAATCCGAGAGCTTTATGTTACGCATGATAGTGTATTTATCATATTATCATTCTGTATTGTGCAAGGCATTGGTAAGTAGTGCATTGGCGCCTGTAGCGCTCGAGGAGCATGTGTTCATGTGGGTTGAACACTATGCATGTGGTTGTGTGTGTGTGGAGAATAGTATAATGTTTGTGTTTGTCGTGTAAACTTTTGTGGTTAGTTCATGTGGTTGGGCAGTGTGGTTCCAGTGTGAACCTAGCCTTGGTCCTTTGATGTCTTTTATAGGTTATTTAAGATGGTTTAATTAGTAAAGTATGTGTATGGTTATTAAGTTGTTATTATATATTGTGTTTAATGTGGCAATAGAGGTCATGAGATGACCAATGACTGGGCAGATTATTATTGGTTAATGTAGTTCTTGTATGTGTCTGTGTAGGCTAGCTTCTAGGTCACATAGTGACCGGGGACAAGCTATTCCTGACATTTATACCGTGGTTTGTAATAAAGATTATATATGTATGTATCATGGTTTGTGCATTGCCGAGTTTGGTGGTCCAACGCCTATTCCGGAATGCCTCTTCAGTTGGGTACTCTAGTTTCTGTGTGAGCCAGGCACGTGTGTTTGTTGTGCTCGGGGCGTGTCCCGGTACGGTGTGTACCATAGAGGTCTGTGTCATCTTCCTGGACACCCTCACTTCTGTGTTTGAGTTGTACGTCTGGCTGAGGGAAAGACGACAGTGGGGCAGCGACTTGAGAGAGTTTGTGTTTGGTCGCTTGTAGCGTGCTTGTGGTTGGGGTACGGACACCAGTAGACGTACTGGTCCCCAGCTAGTCCTATGTTTCCAGTGCCTCACTTTAGGGAGCTCGGGCCAGCGTCCCTAAAGGTGTCAGGCATGGACCTGCAGGTTGTGTGACCTGCAGGTGTGGTGTTGGTTGGTCTCCACAGTTGGTTGACTTACTTTATGTGTTTGTGGAGCGGTAGCTGGACTGAGTAGTCCGTGGCTACGAGACTGAGTGGTGGTTCTTGTGTTGTGTTGTCCAGGTAGGATACTGACGTCATGAACCAGTAGTCCGTTCCAGTGTGGTGGCGTCGTTCTTTCCGACTCTTGCTTTGCCACTGGCTGTGGCCTGTGTGTGGCTCGTTGGTCGAGGTTCAGCTATTGTGATGTGCCCTGGTGGTGGCATGGTTTTGGTTGTGGTTCCGTTGCAGTACCTCGTGGTAGTAGGTACTTGTACCCTTCGTGGGTAACCGCATGTTGTGGTACTTTGTGTATCAGTCCCTTCAGGTGTTGATGTGGACTTGTGTTCTGTGGAGGTCTGTGGAGTGACCTCCCACGTGTTGTGTTTTTACTCGTCTTCGGGTAAGCTTCCGATTATGTTTTGGTGTGAGGTGTTGGTGTGAGGTGGATTGGCTAGCTGATGCCAGTCCTGTTACCCTTCGTGGGTAGGTTGCCTGTGAAGCCTGTAGCTTAGGCGACCAGTTGTTGTAGTGATTTGCCTGTGAGGCCTGTGGACTAGGCTTTACAGTTGTTGGGCGGACTAGTGGTACTGTGCTAGTCCTGTTGTCCCTTTTATCTTCCGAGATTTGTGCTAGCTAGTGATATTTCTTGTTTAGCTTTTATTTATCATGCTTTGTTGTGAGCATAATATGTTTGGCTATCGGTGTTGCCGGTGAGACCCTCTGTGGTTGAGGTCTCTTTAGTTTTGTGTGTTGTTTTTGGGTGGCCCCTACTGAGCTTATGACTTCTTGAGGCTCACTCCCCTATAGTACTTTTCAGGGCTTACCATTTGTGTGGCTTTTGAAGGCGTTGTGGCAGACTTGTACACAGCAGTAGAGTTAGTCGTGTTGTGTGAGCTTGTGCTCCCTTGGGGTATGCCCCAGGTAGTTGTACTCTTTTTTATTAGATATTAATAATGTATTGGGACAGTTGTAAATTGTTATATATAGATATGAGCACATGTACTTTCCTGTGTTTATACTGTTGTGATTGTCTTTTATATTCTTACTGGAGACGTGTATGAGCTATCCCTTGCGAGACTTCGGTCCGTTCGCGGGAGGCGGACTTGGATATGGAGCCTTATTGGGCATAAATATCCAGGCTGTCACAGTTGGTATCAGAGCAATGGTCCAGTTAGAATATGAAAAGTCATTGAGGTTACAATGTCCCATGACATGGTTTAATGTCCACTACTGGTAGTAAGTCTGCGGTTTTATGTGGTTTAAAGTTGTTTTCACGTGAGTTTTGTCATGTGAATTGTGTGTTTGTTTTTTAAGTATGGCAGTTATTGGTAGTAGTTGAGAGAAGATGTGGACAGAGGAAACCCAGTTTGTGAAATGTGTATGATTGTTTGCACACCTGGTAGTTGTTAGTAATGGTAGAGAAATGGTGAGGTTAGTGGTATAAGTTGAGTGGTTACATTAGTGTGCCAGTTGCAGTTAAAGTGTGAATGTTTAAAGGTTTTCAGTTATAGAAATTGAAGGGATTAGTGAATTCAGTTATGGAATTCAGTGAAGGGTTTTAATAGGGTACAGAGTTGGCAGAGACAGGTATAGGGTAATGATATGGTAAAGAAGCAATGAAAAGTGTTAGTAATGAGGAAAAATCAGTGTGTAATGTTTAAGTGTGTGAATTGTAATTGAGAATATTAGCAAAAGTAATTGCAGTATTGAGATTTGTGTTAATCAGTGTTAGGAACATTGTGGATAATAATGTGAATAGTGTTATGTAAGGTTTGGAATAACTATGTGAGACAGTTCAGTTTGAGATGAGGTACTAATAAAACAAAGGAGCAGAGATGTGTGGTAGTCAGATTAAGTGTGTTTGAGATTAGAGATAGAAGCAATAAAGGTTCATGAATAGTGTGTAGTGAATAATGAAGATAATAGGAAATTTGATATAGAGATCCATGTAAGCATGTATTGAGGTGACTAGTTGGGTAAAGAAAAGTAAAGGAAGAACATTATGTAATTGGACTTTTCCGAGAATGTTATAGAAAGATATTCATTTGATAAGTGGCAGTTTGTGAAGATTCACAGAATGATTTATAAAGAATTACAGTATTGAAGACAATATTAGTGATGCTTAGCAGTCAGATACAGTTTGTGGAAACAGAGAGGTAAAGTTTGTGTCAGAATAGAGTTGAATTAGTTGAGAAGCAGTTAAAGAATATCGAATTGAGAGGAACAACAAGGCAGATTGTGAATGTGCTATAACAGTGAAATTGTTTGTATTTGGTCGTAAAGTAGTAATGTAGAATAAAGGAATCAGGCAGAATAAGTTATTATGTTTAAAGGAAATAGTTTCAGTTTCTGGTTATCGCAGTATTTTAAAGAAAAATGATTGTATAATAAGAAGGATTGCAGTGTAAATGGCATAGTGGGATTAGTCAGTTAGCAGAATAATTAAGAGAAATACTTTGCAGAAATGGTATTATGTTGTTGACAGTAAAGTTAAAGTTCAGTATTAATAACCAGATGAAGAAAGAATGTGGTAGGTTATAGAATGACGATAGATGATTTAAGAGATGCGCAGTAGGAGTTTATATGAAAATGTATAGCAAGTGATTCAGAGGAATAGAAGAGTTTTATTATAAAAATATTTCCAGAGTTTGAAGTAAGTAGATCAGTTAAAGAATAGCGAGCAGATTAAAGTATGATCAGTTTAGCAGTAAAGAATTTTGAATAAGACGTCATATAATTGAGAAAGGACTTCGGTAAAGGTGAAGGCAAATAATAGAGTATGTGCAGTATAGAGTTAACTGAGCAAGTTTTTTTTTCGATAAGAAAGTAGTGTCACAGTAATGAGAATGGATATCTTGGAAAATTATGAATTTGATTTACTGAGTCACTCAGAAAATTTTAATTAAAGTAAGGAAAGTAGATAAAGGGTAAAGTATGTCAGTGGTAATATGACAAGATTCAGAATTCAGTGTGGCACAGATATAGTTGAAGACAGGATATGAGCAGAGTTAGTTGAGTAGTGTATTTATGTGATAAGAGAAGTGTAATGTCAGCTAGAGAATATGACTTAAAGCAAAATATGCTAATAGTGATATGACAGAATTCAAAATTTAAGTAAGTGGCACAATTAGAATAGAAATATTAAGAAAAGCAGACCAGAAATACCAGTATTCTCTTCCAGCGTTAAGTGAATAAATAAGATGATTTGAGAAGCCAGTAAAGTTACAATTGAGTCCAGCTAGAGTCAAAGTAATAGTGCACGTGGAAAATAATTGGAAGCAATAAAGAGAGTAGAGTTTATGGAATATTTTGTCAAATATCCAACGTAATCAGAGTAGCGCAGCAGAAGCATGGAAAGCAATGTTCGCAAGTTACCAAAAATTTAAAAGAAAGTTTAAGGTTTGTGCACAGTTGAGCAGAGAGGCAGAGGTTAGTAAGATATGAGTTAAGGTAGCTTGTGCAGAATGCAAAAAGAGGCTGCAAAATTCAACAATGGTAATGTGAATTGTTTCAAGAAGTAAACAGTTGAGAATGTGAACACAAATAAAGCAGAGTAACGATTGGTAGTGATAAGCAGATAATGGAACGGCACCGAGGAATTCGAGAACTTAAGCAAGGCAGAGTACCCAAAAGTAGTAGAGTAAAGTGAAAGGTTTTGAGCAAGAAAAGCAGCCCAGAAAGAAATATTGCAAACACAACCAGAAAAATGTGGAAATAGGTTTGAGTTCAAGGAGATAAAGCGCCGACCGCAGGATAGAATCGCTTACGATTGAAAGGTAAAGTGAGTCAAATTGGTAACCGAATGAAGCATGCACGGAAATGAGTAGATTCAGTTAGCGCAGATGATTTGAAAAGCAGTTGCAAAGAAAGTGTATCCTACTTGTTGTGAATATGGTTTAATTTCTTTTTAGATGATAGTCCGATTTACCGTGGTTCATTTTGAATGTCGAGGATGACATTCATTTTTAGGTGAAAATAATGTAACGTCGCACATTTTTTCGGATCCTTGCTTAATGGGTTTGGTGGCCAGTGTGTGGCCCATTAGTGTGTGTTAAGTGTTTGCGCAGGTTGTGAGGCTTGTGGGCCAGCAGGTTGGGCTAGAAGCACTCACTGGTTCTCTGTCTATGAATGCGACAGAGGCTGGCATTGCATTCTGAACGCGACGGCCCTAGGTGTCGCGTTCTGGTTGCCGCCGTGGAGTGGTTTTCGTCTGGATGTCCGCCACGTGTCGCGCGCTGGCGCCTGCTGACGTCGACCATGGGAAGGCGACGACCTTCTCCGTCGCATTCAGGTCACGACGATAGGGTACGTCGCGTTCCCAACTGTGATGCATTTTTAAGAAAGGTCGGCCGAATAGAGCTCAGCAAGCTCTGCTCGGCCAGGGAGACATTTTTGCACAGGTTTTCGGGCGATTCGGGGTTCCGAAGGAGTTTTTGGCGTGCCCTCACCACGAGGACGTAGCACGGAGTGGGGGAAATGCCGGGTGATTTCCGTTCTTCGCGTTCCTCACGAAGGTAGGGAGTTTTCGCCCAATTTTACGTTGTGAATTACATGTGAAGCATGAATGGTTTGTTACTCGCCTTATAAACGATAGATACCATGCTAGGACATTGAGTAAAGTATGAAAACTGAGTTTATACATCGTTTTACATGGTTTGTGTAGGAGATCCAGTGATGGGATAACGGATTAGGGTTCTGGCCTGTGAAGGCGATGGACCCTACTGTCGCGTTCTGAACGCGACAGGTCGACCCGTCACGTTAGGCTTTTGATCGCGACCTATCAAGGTGTCACATTCTGAAGGCAACAGTAGCCCCCGTCGCGTTAACAATTTTGAGAGCTTTATGGTTGTGCATGATAGTGTATTTATCAGATTATCATTGTGTATTGTGCAAGGCATTGGTAAGTGGTGCATTGGCGCCTGTAGCGCTCGAGGAGCATGTCGTTCACGTAGTTTGAACACTGTGCATGTGGTTTGTGTGTGTGTGGTGAATAGTATAACATTTGTGTTTGTCGTGTAAACTTCTGTGGTTAGTTCATGGTGGTTGGGCAATGTAGTTCCAGTGTGAACCTAGCCTTGGTCCTTTGATGTCTTTTATAGGTTATTTAAGTTGGTGTAATTAGTAAAGTATGTGTATGGTTATTAAGTGGTTATTATATATTGTGTTTAATGTGGCAATAGAGGTCATGAGATGACCAATGACAGACCAGATTATTATTGGTTAATGCAATTCTTGTATGTGTCTGTGTAGGCTAGCTTGTAGGTCACATAGTGACCGGGGACAAGCTATTCCTAACATTTATACCGTGGTTTGTAATAAAGATTATATATGTATGTATCATAGTTTGTGCATTGCCGAGTTTGGTGGTTCGACGCCTATTCCGGAATGCCTCTTCAGTTGGGTACCCCAGGTTCTATGTGAGCCAGGCACGTGTGTTTGTTGTGTTCGGGGCGTGTCCCGGTACGGTGTGTACCATAGAAGTCTGTGACCTCTTCCTGGACACCCTCACTTCTGTGTTTGAGGTACGTCTGGCTGAGGGAAAGACAACAGTGGGGCAGCGACTTAAGAGAGTTTGTGTTTGGTCGCTTGTAGCAAGCTCGTGGTTGGGGGTACGGACACCAGTAGACATACTGGTCCCCAGCTAGTCCTGTGTTTCTAGTGCCTGACTTTAGGGAGCTTGAGCCGGAGTCCCTAAAGATGTCTGGAATGGACCTGCAGGGTGTGTGACCTGTAGGTGTGGTGTTGGTTGGTCTCCACAGTGGTTGACTTACTTTGTGTGTTTATGGAGCGGTAGCTGGACTGAGTAGTCCGTGGCTATGAGACTGAGAGGTGGTTCTTGTGTTGTATTGTCTGGGTTGGATACTGGCATCATGAACCAGTAGTCCGTTCCCGTGTGGTGGCGTCGTTCTTTCCGACTCATGCTTTGCCACTGGTTGTGGCTTGTGTGTGACTCGTTCGTAGAAGTTCAGCCGTTGTGATGCCCTGGTGGTGCCACTGTCTTGGTTGTGGTTCCGTTGTAGTACCTCGTGGTAGTAGGTACATGTACCCTTCGTGGGTGACCGCATGTTGTGGTACTTCGTGTACCAGTCCCTTCAGGTGTTGAGGTGGACTTGTGTTCTATGGAGGTCTGTGGAGTGACCTCTCATGTGTTTCGTTTTTACTCGTCTTCGGGTAACCTTCCAATTATGTTTTGGTGTGAGGTGTTGGTGTGAGGTGGATGGCTAGCTGATGCTAGTCCTGTTACCCTTCGTGGGTATGTTTCCTATGAAGCTTGTAACTTAGGAGACCAGTTGTTGTAGTGATTGCCTGTGAGGCCTGTGGCCTAGGCTTTACAGTGTTGGGCGGACTGACTACTGGTATGTGCTAGTCCTGTTACCTTTATCTTCGAGATTTGTGCTAGCTAGTGATATTTATTGTTTAGCTGTATTTATCATGCTTTGTTGTGAGCATAATATTTGGCTATCGGTGTTGCCAGTGAGACCCTCTAGGGTTAAGGTCTATTTAGTTTTGTGCATTGTTTTTGGGTGGCCCCTACTGAGCCTGTGACTTGTTGAGGCTCTCTCCCCTATAGTTCTTTTCAGGGCTTGCCATTTGTGTGGCTTGTGGAGGTGTTGTGGCAGACTTGTACCCCCAGCAGTAGAGTTAGTCGTATTGTGTGAGCTTGTGCTCCCTCGGGATATGCCCCAGGTAGTTGTACTCTTTTATTAGACATGTAATAATGTATTGGGATAGTTGTAAATGTTATATACGGATATGAGCACATGTACTTTCCTGTGTCTTATACTTTTGTGATTGTCTTTTATATTCTTACTAGACAAGTGTATGAGCTATCCCTTGCGAGACTTCGGTCCGTTCGCGGGAGGCGGACTTGGATATAGAGTCTTATTGGGCATAAATATCCATGCTATCACAGAGGCATTGTCAGGTTTGGCAAGCATAACAAGTTGAGTCCTAGATTCATTGGCCCATATAAAATTCTTAGGCGGATGGGCAACATGGCATATGAGCTAGCCTTACCCCCAGCACTAGCGAGTGTGCATCTTGTATTCCACGTATCTATGCTCAGGAGGTAAGTCCAAGATCCGTTGCATATTATTAGTCACAAGCTAGTGGAGATTCAGCCAGACTTGTCGTATGTTGAGCAACCCGTAGCTATCCTTGATCGGAAGGTTCAGCATCTAGGAACAAGAGTATTGCATCCGTAAAGGTGCTTTGGCGAAACTTCTCACAGAAGGAGGCTACGTGGGAGCTTGAGGATGCTATGATAAAGAAGTATCCCCAGTTGTTTGGTTAGTTTGTCGTTCTAACTTTGAGGACGAAGTTTTCTTTAAGGGGGAGAGGGTGTAAGGTCCTCGAACATTGTTCTTATTATTTGGATTTTTGTCATAATATACTTAGTTGCTTTTGTGTATATTATTTATGTGTATATGTGCATATATGTATATATATGTACTTATTTCTTTATATATTGTCTTTATTAATTGTGCATATTGTATTTAAATTATACAGGGCATATTGTAGTTGTACATAGTGTATATATACTATTTGTGTTTCTGTTTTCTGGTCGAGATGCCAGTAAACGTCAACATCCATTGACGTTGAGGGCATGTTGAAGGCAACCAGTGTGTCGTTGACTCAGAGTTGGCGTCCAGATCAATCGTCATTTATTTCCTGTTAACGACAGGCAATTGGCCGTTTAGTTCTCAGTTCTGTTGCGATTTCAGATCGGGGAAACGACTTGCGTTTTCCCAGGTTCTGGATTTGGAAACCCACCTCCAACGGTAGGATTCCATCCTTAACGCGTACCCAAACCCTTAGCTCTATAAAAACACATGTTCTTGGCTGAGTTAGGTCTTTTCGCCCAAAAGAGAACCTAGGGTTTCCTGTGGTGAAAACTGAGTTTTGTGCGACCTTAATCCGGCGATTTAGTACATCTTCTGATGATCTTCATCGACTGGGAGGTACTATGAACATTGGTGAAGCTTCTCCAACTCCAGTGTGCGACCTACATCGACACAAAGACTGGATCTGGGAGGATTTTGAGCACCCTCTTGGCTTGGCTGAGGAGGGCATCTTCAGCTAAATAATCCCATTAGACAATTTTTCAACAGCAAGTGATCTAGGGATTCATCCTACCCATGTTTTAGGTCCTAGGATTTTATTAGTTTTTCTCGTGTCCTAGAACCCCCAATTTATCAAATTTTGTGCGTTCAGTTTGTATTTCTGTAGACAGGAACTTGACAGCAAGCTTGATGCCATCAAGATCTTGAGTTGGCGGCAACATCGTGTGCTGTTAACCCCTGTTGGCGGCAAGCCCTTTGCCGCCAAGTTCTTCAGGTTTTACAGAATGGCTGTTTTGATCTCTGTGACATGTTTGTCAGATTTTTGGGTATATGTGCATGTTGTGAAAATTTTATTTGGTCAAGTATAGTTATTAGGTCATGTCATGAGGAGGTGTCGAATTTTCGTAAATAGTTTTATTTATTAAAATTTCTGTAATGGGATAGTGAGCATGATTTGACCATGATAATTCCTAAATAATTAGATCCATTGTATATTAGGGTTTCAAAAATTTTTCATGATGGTATGATGACTGATTCAGGTTCTGAACTGTTAGAACCAACTGTATGGATGTGAATCACATTTAATGAATTCTTGATGAAAATGCCTGAAATATGTGTTAATTATTAAAATTAGATTTATTGTTCTGAAAAATCTAAAATTTTAGCTATGTGATAACATCCTGTGTAAAGTCTATGATAAAAGTTCCTTGTTTGATAACAATAGATACTGTTACTAATTTAATAAAAGGAAATGGCCATGATGAGCATGTTAAGTTTAATTATGTGAAATTTAATGATTAACAGCATGATTAGGACTGTGTTATGATAAACTTATCACTGTGAAACAGTAGCATCATGTTATGAAAACTGAAGCATGTGTGATTGTTTAAAGTGAATGCAAATTGTTAAATGTGCATGTGCATAATGTGAACATGTGATTAAGTGGAATGTGTAAATTGTGCCGAGACTGACACTGCTACAATAGAGGGCGGTGGAGCCGTACTATAGTAAAGTCCTATGGAAAGGCTCATGTGTTGTGATATCCTATGGGCATTAGGATGAAATCCTGGAGGTGGACAAGTAACACTGGTTATGGTGGAGAGAGCTTCTCCCGATTCTGTGCAATTAACCAAGATTCCTCACTGTGTTGCCTAGGTGACGGGTATGTGTATGTGTATGTGTGTCCTTCTTAT
The DNA here is from genome assembly GCA_014218235.1 of Colocasia esculenta. NCBI lineage: Eukaryota > Viridiplantae > Streptophyta > Magnoliopsida > Alismatales > Araceae > Colocasia > Colocasia esculenta. Next base: position 22,052 of record JACBKR010002083.1, on the reverse strand, counting down.
GGTGGTTTGGACTATGTGTCACGGCAATTAAGTGTAAAAATGTGACCATGTGAGTATGTGAAATGTGAAAATGTGTAAATGTGAAAAGTGAACATGTGAAAGAGTAATGTGAATATGATAGCATGTGGAAAGATGTGAAATTGTATAGATGTGATTTATTTATGTTAAAACAGAAAGCTAAACATGTGGTTAAATGTTATAATAGCATGTGAAATTGATTAGACATCATGCTAGGTGTGTTAATTATCATGTACATAGTTCAATGCTCGAGTTGTACATAATTGTGAAATGAATTGAATAAGATTTGAGCCTTTGAATCGTGTTGGTTACAACGTGTAGAAAGCATGCTATAGGTTTTCATATTTATTTAGTTAGGTGATATGAAGCATGTACCATGTTTATTCCTAAATGTTAAAAAGGCCAGCATGTGTGTGTGACATGTGTATGGATGCCATTGTAGATACCCGATTCTGGCCCATAAGTCGAACCATTATTCTTGTTATCCTAGTGAGCCCCAAGTTGGTCACTCACCTTGAGCCCATCATTAGCTTTGTTTTGAGCCCGTTAAGAAGCCCAAGTTCATTTTATCCCATCCATTATCCCTTTTAAAGAGTCTATGGGCTTTAATTCTTACTATTCTCCCATATGATTGGTCAATTTTTGAGAATATTCATTTTTTCCTTAAATGCGAGGGGTGGGTGCATCGCGTTCCTCCTTTTAGCACCCCTCATAGTCGTCGCTACGCCCATGCATATCCATGTACGTGGCTTCAGAGTCGCGACCATTCTGGCCATCGCGACTATCCTTGTCGCACCCCTACGACCCGTCACGGCTACAGCCGCGTGCGCTGGCCTCCGCAACCACCTCCTATTTATCCTCCATTGGCATTATCCTCATCCCAAAGCAACCTCCCAATCCCTTGGCCGTAGTTTGGGGTTGTAGGGCACCTTGGGGCCTCCTGGGACTCTTCCCACGAATTTCCCTGGATTTATCCTTCATTTTGGTCATTATCTCCCATAGATGAGATTTTCTCTCTCATGCTCTATATAAGCACATCTTCTCCTTTAGAGAAGGAGGGAGCCCCTTTTTGCCATGAAGTGCTGTCGAAATCTGGTCTGATCCGACACTTAGCTCGTGGCCCTCTCATTCCCCTTCATTTCCTCACATTTTCTTCACCAAGTCATGCATACGTCCTCATCCATGGAGCTTGGTGCTTGAAGAGGGCGACTTCCACTTCTTCTACAGCTTCTACAGCACCAATGGACGCCATCTGAAGCCAGGGAGTCGCCCATTTCGGGGCTCTTTCTTCCCTCCTCTCCCCTCTCTCCTTTCATGCATTATACTATTTTCTTTTAAATAGGATGCATTTCCTCTTCCTTTCCTACGTTTTATACACCCTAGGGGTTTTTTAAAGCCCCCCCAAGTTCGTTCCCTCCATGTTCCCCCTCTTCTTTTCATTTTTGGATAGATTCTATGTTTAAATATGTTCTAACAGGGTTTATTTGTTTGTTTTCTTTGTTTTGGCAGGCACCCAAGCATCATTAGACGAGGAGCTCTTAGCCTCTGGCCGGCCGGAGGGTAGGAAGAAGGTCCAACCATTATTCTCCCGCACTGCAGAGAACGTGGCCGACAAGGGTGTCGCGACAGGCATAACGCGCCCTGGTGGGGCGTCGCGACACCAGAATCATCGCGGCGGGGAGACTCGTCGCGGCAAAGGTCAGTGTCCCGTTCTCTCTCCTTTTCCTAGCATAGTTAGCCTACATAGTTCTTAATCATGGCAACTATCTAGGTGGCGATCACACTTTCCTTTAATCCATGTTACATCTTTTAAGTCCTTAAAAGCATCGTGCTGTGTGTTTCGAGGGGTGCACAACCCCGTAATTACACCTTTTGGCGATCACGGTGGGACCTTCAGTTCAAGCCTCGTGATTGTTGCTTGTCTGCCTGCCATGTTGATTTGTTTAAATTGCTTTGTAGAGCCTTGTTAGGTATATATTTGTGTTTTTCCTATCTTTCTGTGCTCAGTTGTTAACGCGGCGCATTGCGCCGTCGCAGTATAATCGTGTCCAAAAGGGGGGACGCGACTTTAGGTACATGCTCTCCCTTTCCCCATGCACTGTTCCTTCTCAAGGGTGCATCCATGCATGTTACATGTTGTTCTACCATGTATATTCGCGTTCCTATTTGTTAGAATCCTGCTAGGGTCCGGATTTTCCTTTTATTTGTACTGGTTCATTTCAGGTCATATCGCGGCAACGAGAGAGGACGCGACATTGCCGCGATGTTGTTGGAGGTCGCTTCATAAGGTACACATTGTTTGTTACTGCTTTTGATCTATGTGTCGGTTTCTGTATGTTTAGTGAGTCTTGCCATATGTTTCATCTATTCCATGATTGTATGGCATCCTAGGTTAGTCTGTTTGCTTACTGTTGCGTGTGTGACTGAAGGTTTCTATGCCATGTTATTATCGCGATCGGATCTGCAGTCGCGATAAGATCGTGGCGGATCTTGTCGTCGCGACCTCAGCAGAGACCTACTAGTTGCTATGTGTTAGTTTAGGTTAGACATTGCAAGCACCTTGGTGCACTTAGGCTCATGCATACACTTCTGATCTGTATTGATTAGGTTTTCTCCTTGGTAGAGTAGACCCTCTCACCTGCGAGCACTCGTGGGCTGACCAGAGCCACCTACCGAGGGCCTCCGTAAGTCCCCAATGGCCGTATGCAAGTTGCGGTTTGCCAGGCTGGTTGTACCTGTTGTACCCATAGTTCAGGCCATCTCACGTGTAAGTTTGTGCATCCCCTTAGTGTCACTAAAGTACTTGAGTCCTTACCTATTAGGGCCTATTGACCGAGTGCAATCTCATTAATCAATCTATTAAAGGTCAAGTAAGAACCCTAAAAATTTGATGGTAATCAGTTAACTTGAGTTGTTTGGTACACACCCTTCTTATTCATAGTCCTTTCTTGTGTGTTAGGGTCTAGGAATTGTTTGGTAATTGTGTCGTCTCCCCTAATTGTTTTAGGGGTTGTTGCATGCGTCATTGTCTAGGCCGTTCGAGTCAGTCCCCTCCAACTGTTGTATTATATCACAATCCTTTGTTCGGCATGAACTATTTTTGCATCCTCGCCAGCGACTCTTTGCCCATTGGGCTCCTGAGGATGTGGCCCAACCTTCTGCGGCCACCCTCTCCAGGCACATCCAGCCCCCTACCGCTGTAGATGGTCAATCTCGCCCCCCTTCTCCTCCTGGGGCGGATGACCCGCACGCTCAATTCAGTCAGCTCCTCCCACATTTGAGCCCGGACCAAGTTCGGGAGTTTCTGGCCGCTGCCAAAGGCAAGTATCCCTTATCTCCGCCATCTCATCATTTAGCCCAGCAGGCGGCCTCTTCTGCCCCTACTGCCTCTGAGCCACATGTCCCTTCCACCATGGCAGATCCTACTCCCTTGCATCTGCGGGCTATTCATTTTTTCGAGCCCAGCTACCTTCCCGCATGGGAGGTTTGGCCCAAATCCCCTCTAGTCTCCTCATTCTATCAGGCCGAACCTGCTTCCTATCCCCGTGAGAGGTCTTATTCTTTGGAGCAATACCACTCCCTCATTCCCGCTCATCACGCCACGTCCCCTCCGACTTCCTTGCGGAGTGGACGTCTATGAAGAGGGAGCCCTATGACCTCTGGAGACAATTGGATCCATAGAAAGCCGCTGTTATTCCCCTTCCTCCTTCCAACACCTCCGGTCTCCCCCAGTCAGAACTCCCTGTCTACTGGCGATATTCTTGGGTAGGTGACCCCTATGTTCATTTGAAAGATTTTGTATATGAATCAGCCCCGCACAAGTATGACTGCCATCTCATGGCATACTTGTTTCGTAAGTCATTGGATGGAGCGGCCCTCGAGTGGTTCTACTCTTTGCCCCCCAAGGAAGCTGAAGATTTTTAGATTGTTTAAGAAAGATTCTTGCAGCAGTTTTAGGATCGGGTCGGACCCGAGTATTCTTTTGTTTATCTAGTAGCCGAAAAGATGAAGCCTGATGGGGAGTTTGAGTTTATGCTGATAGGTGGCGTGCCCTAGCTTCAAAAGTTCGCTGCCCAATGCCTGAGAAGGAGAAAGTCAAGTTAATAATTGCCAATGCCACACCTACCTACCGTGCCATCTTATCTATGAACGACATCACCTCCATGCACCATCTATACAGCCGAGCCCGTTTCATCCATACCCAGCTTAAGGACTCGCCCATCCACTGTATGTTGAGACCCCTAAGTCCTGCTATCCTAAGAAACCTCAAGGTCCTGTCACCGAAGGAGTCCAAACCAATGAGCAGGTAGGTTCCTCAGGGTTCCGTAGGTAGGTCCCCCTATACCCAACAACCTAAGCAGCCATGGAACAATAGGTAGCCACCTCCTCAAACCCAAAACCCTCAACAAGTCCAGCGGTCAATACAATCAGGTCCCTCCGCCCCAAATGGCTATGCGCCCAGGAAGCCTAATGGACCTAAAAGGGCTCAATATCCTCCCCTTCCAGAGAGCCTAGCTGACATTTTCGCGGCCCTCATGTCTCTTAACACCCTTAGGCTAACTCCCGAGAAGGCGAACTGGAATATGGCAGCGGATCAGACAAAGTATTGTGTGTACCACCATCATCCAGGCCACAATGTGTTAGATTGTTTTCAATTCAGAGATATTATAAATGATCCCCACGAACAAAATTAGATTGATTGGGCTGAAATGAAGAGATTGATGCAGACATTGAGGGACCAACAGGGGCATAGGCAACAGCCAGAGTAGCAACAAAGGTGAAGTAGCCACAGCAACAATAGCAATTCCAGCAACAACAACAGCAATTCCAACAGCAACAGCAGCAATTCTAGCAACCGTTCCAGTTCCAACACCAACAACCACAGCAACCTGCAAATGACCGGCATAATTCTCAATCCTATGCCACAGCACCAGCCCGCTTCAAACCCCCAACTGCTCCACCACCTCCTCCACCGCTCAAGTTCCCCGGTCATCCACCATCCACCACCTGCAGCCGCATGGGCTACGACGATGAGCATGAAGTAGGCCAACTTTTGGCTATCTCCCATATCTCGCCTATCTCCACCTCACCTACCATGCTACCATTACCTCGCCACTCTAAAATACCTCTGTCACTCCGTCACCCTTAACACCCATTCTCCACTATGCCTCACCCATAATAGCCAACCCCTCTATCACTGACACCTCTCCGCCCCCACTCACCATAACCTCGCCCTACGGAGTGGGCGGATGTTCCACCGGATGTATCCACGCATCTGGTCCATGCGGGTCAGCGGCCCAAAATTCCAGCAGCAACAACCAACAGCAGCAAAGGAACTCGAGGAGATAGATCTGGTCCCAGGGACCCTGTATGATATACTAAAGCATCTGGATCAGACTCTAGCCAAGATATCCCATTCTCGGATAATCAAGAGGTCACAGACCCACAAGATGCCTTGAGGGCTTTTTTGCAAAAGGGTCATGGAAATGAGGATATGAACCTAACAATCTACCATATGTTTTCTCCATTGTTAACAATGGGCCAACAATTACTTTCACAGACGGTGAGCTAGCTCCCCGGAAGCTAGAAGGATGCCTTTATGTGTGGACTCTCACAATAAAAAAAGTGGTCGTCGATGCCACCCTATTTGATACTGGAGCTTCTATAAATGTGTGCCCTCTAAGAACTATGCGGTCTTGCAACATCTCTGAGCATCGCTCCAGCCCACTCCCCTACCAGTGGCTTATGATAATTCCAGATGGGCCTGCCATGGGGTATATTCCTTACAGGACGAGCTAGGCCCGCTCGTGATGTTTGTAGATTTTTATGTGCTTGATATTGACCTGACTTTCAAGGCTATACTAGGTCGCCCTTGGATTGAAGCATTAGGGGCAGTCCCCTCCACAGCACACTAATGCTGAAATTTTCGTTCCAAGGATTCATAGTGAAGGTTAAAAGTGAAGCAACTACCTATACAGTGGAGGCCATTGAGAAAATCATGCCGGCAGTCTGGCCATCTAATAAGCCCATTATTTTAGTGCTTGATGTGAACTATCCTTGGTCTTACACTTTCCTCAAGCCACAAAATTGTGACCCCATCATTGGTAGCTATTGGAAAGGGCATACCGGCAGATACCAAGGGCAAAAACATCATGATCAAGATTGGCTACCAGCCGGCAAGGGTCTCGGAGCTCATCTCCAGGGATGAATGTGAGCCATCGCTAGCACAAAGCAAATTACAAGATGTGGCTTAGGGTATAAAGAGAACTCAACCCTTGGGCAGCATACCATCTACTTCAAAGGCAGAGCAAGAACCCCTTACCTGGACGTTATATGAGCATTTTTCAGAGGACCCATTCAACCAGGATACAATACTGTCATGGCAGAGGCACTGGTGTCGGCATATCAAGTTCTGGAGGCTCAGCGGCCTAGCAAGAAGAAAGAAGACTGAAGAGGTAGAGGAGTTAGATTTAGAGGACCTAATGACAGTGATCAGTCTCTTGTTCAGGGAAGGTAGTATCACACAGCCCCCAACAGTGGCAGAGTCAGCACAATCAACATACAACCACCTCCAAGCGAAGTGCTTGGCATGGTAAGGAATTTGAAGTTTTGAACCCCATCATTCTGGTAGAGGAATTTTGCAGGGCACTCCCGGCCTTTTAGTCATTCCGTATTTTCAATCCTTGTTTATAAATTCTCCTTCATCCCTCTTTCTCCTCCTCTTATTCTCCAATTCTCCTCTGACGCTCTCGAAGCATTAACCACTCCCTCGCCCCATTTCGTCATCTCCTTTAATGGCATCGTTCTTTCCTTCCCCTGATGCCTCCGGATGTAGGATAATTAGTTTTCTTTTTTTCTTAGTTTAGATGATCTGTCTAATTAAAAAAAAAACAAAACAAAAGAAAAAAAAAAATTCCTTTCCTTCTCATCCCCCAGCAATCGGACGGCGATCCCCGTCTTTCCTCCCCCTTTCTTTAGACGGCGATCCCCGTCTTTCCTCTCTCCTGTTGGGTTGAGTGTGTTTTGGAATTTCCTAAAGTTGTATTTAATGATAACCAATGAACATCACATACTTTGATTTTGATGATGACATATTGTGATTTGATGATGATATGTTGAACAAGTTATACTTTATACATATCACAATAATGCTTAAACAACATGTTTTTGATGTTTAATATCTCATATTTCAATGATAATATCTTGTACTAATGATTTATGTGTTAAATTTGTAGGTGTATACAGCTCTTGTCATTGATGGTGTCGGCACATCCATTGATGGTGTCGACACTGGGTCATAGTCTCTGTAGCATTATCATGAAGACAGGGTCAAGTGTGTCCACACAGTCCATGGTCGTGTGTCGACACTAACCCAGTTCCCAGGAGACCTAGTTGCCTGACTGGGACAGGGTGTCGACACTAGACCCAGCTTCCAGAAGACCCTGTTTGGACAATTTGGTCAGTGTGTCGACACACTCAGTGGCAGTGTCGACACACTCCGGCTGAAATTTCAACTTATGATTTTATGGACACGTGGCCGCTTACGGATCAAGGGAATCTGCCTAGGTTTTTGTGCCCACATACCCTAAGGCTCCTTATGGATATATGGGGCTATAAATACCCATGTTTTTGGTACTCCAAAGATCTCATGCAAGACAAAGCCAGAGCATTCATGAAGAAGGGAAGAAGAGCGGGAAAAAGGAATCTGCATCCAGAGGAGCAGAACAGCGCCGCTAAGGGAAGAAGAAGGAGAAGAAGAGAAGGAGCTCGTGAATGCAGCAGTGCTGATCCAGAGGGAGATCCACCCGAGTCTGTATTGGTCAGAGTGCTAATTCTCTGGGGAATCTATGTATGTGTTCTACATGGATCTCCCAATTCTATTTGTCTCTACCATTTCTATTGTACTGAGATAGATCGTGCTAGAGGATCTATTCTCTAAGTGTGCTTGTTCTAGCAGAACTTGGATCTATTGTGATCCAGAGGTTTGAGTACTTTGTACTCTGGTTTGGAGCCTTTTGCTCTGGTGCTTGAGCCGTAGTGCTCAACGGCTTGTGAATTTGCTGAATTCACAAGTGGTCTGTGGAGTAGGTTGTCGTGCCTATCTCCTGGGTGTCTTTGAGTTGTTGCACTCAAAGAGGTCAGAGTCGTCGTGCTCTAGTTTGTACTACACTTGTGTTAGTGGGTTCTCCGTTGTGAGGAGGTGGACGTAGGAGACACAAGTTGTATTCTCTGAACCACCTTAAAAATCTTCTGTGCACTGTGGTTTGATGTGTGGTTTGCTGTTAGTATTCACTATTCTCACACACCACACTTGGATCTGATTGAATTGTGTGTTTACTTATTCAATTCCACTGCTATACACACAATTTCTTAGTTCATTTGTCAAGTCACCTATCCGATCCCCAACAACTGGTATTAGAGCAGGTCAGAGTCAATCTATACTCTAAGGTGCTTTGGTGAATTTTCTATATTTCAGATTTTGATCACTTGCTCAAATTGCTGTGTGTTTTGGTTTGATTTTCTTTATCATGGACTCTAGAGGTTTTGTTGCTGAAGGTCATTCAATCAATATGCCTCCATGTTTTGATGGTACTGACTATCCCTACTGGAAGAATAGGATGATGGTTTTTCTTAGAGCACAGAACTATGAAGTATGGAGAATTGTTAAAAAGGATGAATTGAAGTCACTGGAGATGAAGATCAATGGACCAGGGAGCAGATCAGAAGGGTCACCCTGAACTACAGTGCCATGAACATACTGCAATGTGCCATCCATCCGAAGGAGTATTCCAGAATCTCTATGTGTAAGTCTGCCAAGGAGATGTGGGATAAATTAGAATTGCTTTATGAGGGCACATCTCAGGTCAAGGAGACTAAGGCTAACATGTTAGTTTCTGATTATGAGTTGTTTATCATGAAATCTAATGAAACTATATCTGAGATGTTTGCTAGGTTCATGGTTATTATAAATGGACTTCGAGCCTTGGGTAAGGAATACTCAAATGAAGAATTGGTAAGAAAATCTTGCGTTCCTTATCTCCTGTATGGCACACTAAAGCAACTATCATTGAAGATTCAAAGGATTTATCCAAAATCACATTGGATGAACTCATTGGATCATTAATGACATATGAGTTACCTTAAGAGATCAGAAGAACACATGCTAAAAACAAAAACCATTGCTCTTAAAGCTTCATCAAGTAATAAAGGAAAATCTAAAGAAAATTCTGAGTCTGAGAAATCTGAATCTGATCATGATAATCTTGCTTTCATCACCAGACAATTTAAGGCATTTCTGAAATCAAACAAGAAAATTTTGGTAATAAGCAAAATGCATGTCTAGTAAAAAGAAACATTTCTCCCATGTTGATCATAAGAAAACTGATGAAATTCCTGTGTGTTATAGGTGTAACAAATCTGGACATATGAAGGCTGATTGTCCAGAAGGTAAGAAGGAAAAGCACATAACCACAAGAAGGAGTTCCACAAAAAAAGAACAAAGCCATGGTGGCTACATGGTCAATGATGAAAGCTCAGACTGCAATGAAGAATCCTCAGTTCAGAAGGGATGAAATTTGCTTCATGGCTGGAAGCAGCGAAGAACAGGTAGATATATCCTTTGAACTATTTACCATTGAAGATTGGCAAGAAGCATATGGTAACTTTGGTTGAAAGTATGTCTGAAATTAGAAAAGAAAATAAATACTTGAAAAGAAAAATTGAAAGCATTCTTCATGATACTTCATCATCTGTAAAGATTTCTGAATTGGAAGCTCAAATTTCAGACCAATCAAAGAAAATGATGAACTGTTGATTTTTGTTGATGATCTAAATTGAAAATTCAAAAATTGAACAAAGAACTCATCAATTCTATCAAGAAATTTGAAGAAGAAAAGGAAAATCATGAAATTTGAATCAATTGAAAAACTCAATCTTTGCATTAAAAAAAGAAGATATCATCAAGAACTTCACTCAAGGGAAGACAATTTGAATGCTCTACTTGGAGTTAAGATGAATTCAAACAAATTTGGTTTAGGTTTTGAACCACAAAATTAAAGAAAACTGAATCATCTTCAAAGCAAACAAAAACATTAAAAATTCCTTTAATAAAATTTGTCAAGGCAAGTTCATCTGAAAACAAAGAAAAAATACAAAAACAAGAAAGAACTGTGAGGTCGACACACACTCTGCACAGGTCGACCTATCCCAGTCAGAGGTTGACACAAACCATGCATAAGCGACTTACCCTTCTTATAAAAATCACAAAAACTTCAAACCAATCACTAATCATCTTTCTCATGGCAATTGGAATGTTTTCTCCTCTTACAATTCAAGATGGAATAAGTCTTGGAACCAAAGGTACAATGGTACCCAATGGTTCAATCCTTATTTCTATCATTCATCTTTTCCTGCATATCAACAGCAATACATGCCAAGTTTTTCACAGTGGAACAAATCAACTAAGAGGTATAATGTTCAAAAATTGAAAAACAAAAAGTTGAAATCTTTTGTTTCAAAAAACACTGTGAAGAAAATACACAAATTTGGGTTAGAAAGGATTTGTTATCTCTTCTCACTCAGGATGTTGGTACCAATCTCATGTGGGTACCAAAAACTTTTCTTGTCTAATTTGTTATGTGCAGGAAAGCCGTGCATCCAATTCCAACAACATCTGGATTCTTGACAGTGGATGCTCACGGCACATGACAGGAGACAGAAATAAATTTTCATGCTTGATTGAAAAGGAAGGTGGATCAGTCACCTTTGGAGGTAAGAATAAAGGAAAAATAATTGGCAAAGGAAAAATTGGTAAGTCTTGCATTACCTTAAGTGATGATGTTTGTTTAGTTGAGGGTTTGAATTACAACTTGCTTAGCATTAGTCAATTGTGTGACAATGGTCACAAGATTCTTTTTGAACATGATTCATGCAAAATAATTGACTCCTCTTCTGAGAAAATTAAATTGATTGGAAAAAGAGAAAATATGTCTACATGATTGATTTGTGTGATAATTCTTCTTTAATGTTTGTTTGATTGCAATAAAATGACACTGCTTGGTTGTGGCACAAAAGGTTGGGTCATGCAAGTTTCACACCATTAGTAAACTCATAAGAATGAATCTTGTAAAAGTCTTCCTGAATCTTTCCCAGTCATTGACAATCCTGTTTGTGGGATATGTGCTCAAGGAAAAAAAACAGAAATCTTTTAAAGTGTTCAATGAAGTACTTACATCTAAACCACTTGAGTTGCTTCATATGGATCTTTTTGGTCCAACCAGAACTCAAAGTCTCAGTGGTAATAGATATGGCTTTGTGATCATTGATGACTTTACAAGATATACTTTGGTCTTATTCTTATCCCATAAAAGTGATGCATGTTCAGAATTCAGGAGATTTTACAATTCTGCCTTAGTGGGTTTATCTTTCAAACTGAATTCCATTTTGACAGATCATGGGGGTGAATTTGAAAATAAATATTTTCTGATCTCTGTACTGAACTGAAAATTCTCCATAAGTTTTCTTCCCCTAGAACTCCAGAACAAAATGGAGTTGTAGAAAGAAAAATAGAACTCTTGTGGAAATGGCTAGAACTATGCTCATTGAAAGTAAACTGTCTAAATCTTTTTTGGCAGAAGCTGTAAATACAGCTAATTTATTTTGAATAGAGCATTAGTAAGACCAAAGATCAGAAAAACCCCTTATGAGTGTTCAAGAATAAAAAGCCAAGTGTGTCATATTTCAAAATTTTTTGCAAATGTTTTGTTCACAATACACAAAGCAAATCTTGATAAATTTGATGCAAAAAGTTTTGAATCAATCTTCTTAGGTTATTCTGAAACTTCAAAGCTTACAGAGTTTATATTTTGAAAAATAAGACTGTGGAAGAATCTCCACATGTCATTTTGATAAAAACTTTCCAAAAGATTGACATTCCTACTCATGTAGAACTCAATTATGTGATGATGAGGATGATTTTCTTGAACATCCATCTACAAATCTTGAAGAGCAAGAAGTACCAATGCACATGAGGTTCTTGAATTGCCAACTTCAAGTGATTCAGGTAATCATGTTCCTGAAAATCATGCAAACCCTGAGGTAATTTCTGAACCAAGATTTTTAAGAGACCATCCACTTGAAAGCATTGTTGGTAATTTGCAAGATGGAATAAGAACCAGATCATCTTTTCATCTGTCATAGTGAAGATCTTGTTAGTTGAAGATTCTTTGGCACTACTTTCCCAAATTGAACCCAAAATGTTGATGAAGCTTTATCTTGTGAAAACTGGATAAATTCTATGCATGAAGAGCTTCATCAATTTGAAAGAAATCAAGTTTGGATTTTGTACCAAAACCTTCAGATTTAACTTCTGTCATTGGAACTAGATGGATTTTCAGAAATAAATTGAATGAATCTGGTCAAATTGTTAGAAACAAGCTAGACTTGTTGCTCAGGGGTATAACCAAGAACTTGGTATTGATTTTGAAGATCTTATGCCCCTGTAGCAAGACTTGAAGCTGTTCGAATATTCCTTGCATTTGCTGCTTCTTTGAAATTCAAAGTCTTTCAAATGGATGTCAAGAGTGCATTTTTAAATGGATACATAAAAGAAATATTTTTTTTCAACAACCCCTGGTTTTGAAAATGAAAAAATTTCACAATCATGTTTTTAAACTAATAAGGCTCTTTATGGTCTTAAACAAGCTCCAAGAGCTTGGTATGACCGGTTGAGCTCCTTTCTTGCAAATAAAGGTTAAATAAGAGGAAACATTGATCAAACCTTGTTTACAAAACTACAAAAATCATTTCATGCTGTTCAAGTTTATGTTGATGATATCATTTTTGGATCAACAGATAATACTTGTGCATGAGTTTGCCCATCTTATGCAATCTGAATTTGAAATGAGTCTCATGGGTGAACTTACATTCTTTTTAGGTCTGCAAGTACATCAAACTGCTGAAGGAATTTTTCTGAGTCAAACAAAATATGTCAAGGAGCTGCTCAAGAGGTTTGACTTCCAAAACATCAAGCCATCAACACACCAATGGCCACAAGTGTAAGACTTGAGAGTGATACTTCTGGTAAGCCTGTTAATGCTACACTTTACAGAGTATGATTGGATCTCTTCTTTATTAACTACCTCTAGGCCAGATATTCAATTCAGTGTCTGCATGTGCGCAAGATTTCAAGCAAATCCTAAAGATAGTCACATGTCTGCTGTTAAAAGAATTTTCAAATCTTCTTTCTTCATGTGATTTGGGTCTTTGGTATCCTGCTGGATGTAAATTGGACTTGATTGCATATAGTGATGCTGATTATGCTGGTGCAAACTTGATAGAAAAGCACTAGTGGGTGTGTTTATATCTAGGAGGGTGTCTTATTTCTGGGCTTCCAAAAAGCAACATTATGTAACTCTTTCAACTGCAGAACCTGAGTATGTTGCCGCTGGTAGCTGTGGTACCCAATCCTTTGGGTCAAACATCAACTTCTAGATTATAATCACACATTAGGTTGCATTCCCATTCTTTGTGACAACACAAGTGCTATAAATCTGTCCAAAAATCCTATTCAGCATTCCCGCACAAAACACATTGACATTCGGCATCATTTCCTTCGAGATGAAGTCTCAAAGAATTCTTTTGAACTCCACTTCATTGACACAGAAAAACAAATTGCAGACATTTTCACTAAGCCTCTTGCAGAACCTAGATTCACTTCTCTTAGAAGGGAACTTGGTTTATGCAAGTTTTCACATGTCTGAAATCTTCATCTCAATTCTTTGTGCAAATAAAGGTATTCTTCTCTTGCAAATAAATTCCTTCTTCTCAGTTGCATTGAAATTCTTGGTATATCAAATAGTGATTTAGAGAAAGGCAAGTTAGGCTTGTCTGGACACTTTCACTATGCGTGAGTATATGTCTCCGCCAAGTATCAAGATTTCTTTATGCAATTGTTGAGGGGGAGTCATTGTCTATTCTTCACTCATTTCTCTTGACATTGTTGTCTATATTGAGCCCCAATCATCAGATTTTTGAGTCATTGTGCTATTTTCTATGAGAGAATTAAGACATTGAACCTAAACTCATTGTGCACTTAGTTTAATTTCAAAGATTCGTTATCATTTCAAGGTTAAGCAATCTTAATACTGAATGTTTTTAAAATGATTTTCAAAACACTATTATAGGCACATGAGTGGCTTAATATTTCACATGTGTATGTTTAAGCTTCATTTTTACCACATGTTAAGAATAATTTCTCTAAATTCATAGTCATGACTTTTCTGGTCAAAACAAACATATTCTTGCAAAACATCAAAAGAAAATGATCAACAATCTGGAAAGATACAAACAGAGCAATGCAAATTCTTGAACCACTGAGTAACCGGGCCATTTCACCTAAAAAGTGATTGTTTCACGTCAAAAGTGGACATCAAAGTTTTCAACTCTGTATAAGATAATGAAAGTTAACCACTGAGTAATCAGGAGATCTTGCATCTAATCAATGTGATCTCTTGGACTGAAAAGTGAGATTTAACTAATTTATTTTTGTATTCTTTCCCAGTTAAAATGAAAGAAAAATCAAATTGACAGGATGGAAAAGTTAAGACCTTCATAAAGTTCATGTATACTGAGTTTAGACCTATTATTTTACATTGTGTTAAACTTAAAGCTCCTAACATCTTGTTAAATATTCTATCTTCATATAGGTCACTTTCTTCACATTTGCATCATTATTTTAACTACATTCAGATCATTATATTTGGCTATACTTTGTGTTGAGTTTGTCTTTGTATTAAACTTTATTGCACAATACAAAGAACTCAATAACTCTCTCATATGTCAATATCACTTTGCCTCATTATTTTATCATTTTGACCATTCAATTCCTACATTCATTTCTTGATCTCTTACAATCTTGTTTCTCTCTCTTATGTATCTTTTTGATGCTGTCAAAAAGGAGGAGAAAGTTTTAAAGGAGGAGAAAGTAAAGTTTCTAGGGGGAGAAAGTTTTTATGGGAGAAAGTTCAAAGGGTGTATATGGTCAAGGGGAGTTATTGCAGTCAAGGGAGTCAAGCTATTGGGAGATTGTGCATATGTTTTGACATCATCAAAAGGGGGAGATTGTTGGTTGAGTGTGTTTTGGAATTTCCTAAGTTGTATTTTAATGATAACCAATGAACATCACTCATACTTTGATTTTGATGATGACATATTGTGATTTTGATGATGATATGTTGAACATGTTATACATTTTATACATATACAATAATACTTAAACAATATGTTTTGATGTTTAATATCTCATGTTCAATGATAATATCTTGTACTAATGATTTATGTGTTAAATTTGCAGGTGTATACAGCTCTTTCATTGATGATGTCGACACATCCATTGATGGTGTCGACACTGGGTCAGAGTCCCTGTAGCATTTTCATGAAGGCAGGGTCAAGTGTGTCGACACAGTCCATGGTCATGTCGACACTAGACCCAGTTCCAGGAGACCCAGTTGCCTGACTGGGACAGGTGTCGACACAGCCTTGGTAGTGTCGACACTAGACCAGCTTCCAGAAGACCCTGTTTGGACAATTGGGTCAAGTGTCGACACACTCAGTGGCAGTGTCGACACACTCCGGATGAAATTTCAACTTATGATTTTTTGGAACGTGGCCACTTGGGGATCAAGGGAATCTACCTAGGTTTTGTGCCCACGTACCCTAAGGCTCCTTATGGATATATGGGGCTATAAATACCCATGTTTTTGGTTCTCCAAAGGATCCACGCAAGACAAAGCCAGAGCATTCTGGAAGAAGGGAAGAAGAGCGGGAAAAGGAATCTGCATCCAGAGGAGCAGAGCAGCACCACCAAGGGAAGAAGAAGGAGAAGAAGAGAAGGAGAGCTCGTGATTGCAGCAGTGCTAATCCTAAGGAGATCCACCCGAGTCTGTATTTGGTCAGAGTGCTAAATTCTTGGGGAATCTGTGCTTGTGTCACACAGATCTCCCAATTCTATTTGTCTCTACCATTTCTATTGTACTGAGATAGATCGTGCTAGAGGATCTATTCTCTAAGTGTGCTTGTTCTAGCAGAACTTGGATCTATTGTGATTCAGAGGTTTGAGTACTTGTACTCTGGTTTGGAGCCGTTGTGCTCTGGTGCTTGAGCCGTAGTGCTCAAGGGCTTGTGAATTTGCTGAATTCACAAGTGGTCTGTGGAGTAGGTTGTCGTGCCTATCTCCTGGGTGTCTTTGAGTTGTTGCACTCAAAGAGGTCAGAGTCGTCGTGCTCAGTTTGTACTACACTTGTGCTAGTGGGTCTCCGTTGTGAGGAGGTGGACGTAGGAGACACAAGTTGTGTTCTCAAACCACCTTAAAATCTTCTGTGCAATGTGGTTTGATGTGTGGTTTGCTGTTAGTATTCACTATTCTCACAACCACACTTGGATCTGATCGAATTGTGTGTTTTACTTATTTCAATTCCACTGCAAAACACACATTTCTTAGTCATTTGTCAAAGTCACCTATCCGATCCCCAACATCTCCTTCGTCAGATGGAGATCCCCGTCTTTCCTTCCTTTCAAGCACCAATCTCCCTCTTCCATTTTCACAATCCCGCTCTTAGCGGCGACCAGTTTCAGCTTTCCACTGTAATCCCCGCACTGGACGGCGACCTCGTCACTCTCCGCCTTCAAATCCTGGACGGCGATCCCCGTCCCCGTATTTTCCTTGCTCTTGACGGTGATCCCCATCATACGTGTGCTCCTCTGTCTTCGGCGGCGATCCCCGCCTTTCTTCCTATTCTGCTTGAGTGACAAATCCCGCCCACTGACCAGCATGGTTACGTTGGGCGATTTGGGTAGGGGCCTCTGTTTCCTTGCACCCTGACTCTGCTGCAGGCACCTAAGCTCTGGTGGCCTGCCTCTATCTCCAGTCCCATCGGAGGACCCCTGTGACCGTGCCGCACCCCTTCTTTCCCTTCCAATAATCCTCTGGACGCTTCTCCAGAGTCCTCTGTAAATATCAACCCTAGTTTAGTTTCAAGGGTACAAGTAGCAAGTCCCCGTCCCCATCTAGGAAGAGTGAGGGTAGTGGCATACCTCATAGATATTTGATGGATCTGGTGCAAAGGTGTGGCGCTCTTCTAGCTGTTGAAGAATTTGTCCAAGAAGCAGTCATTCTAAACATAGAAGCTCAGCACGAAAAGGAGGGGTTAGACGATGGATTCGGGGTTTATGAAATCTTAACTAAGGAGGACCCAGTGAATGAAGAAGACGGTGAGATAGAGGACGCTGCTGAGATGTATGTCAGTGGCATGAGGAGATTTGATGAACCCACATTGGCAGTGGACGAGCCCACCAAAGAGGTAAACATTGGGACAGAAGAAGAACCCAAGGTCCTAACTATAGCTTCCAATCTCCCTCCTGAGGAAGAAGAGGCACTCATAGAAATGTTAAGGGAGTACAAGGATTCATTTGCCTGGTCGTACGATGACATGCCCGGCATTGACCCCGAGTTACTGGAACATAGGCTGATCTTGAAGCCAGGGCAATATCCGTTAAACAAAAATTAAGGGATTTTCTCCCCCACATTGCTTTGAAGATGAAGGAGGAGATCGATAAACTACACAAAGCTAAGTTCATCCGTGTAGTCCTCTATCCTTTGTGGGTGGCCAATATAGTCCAGGTGATGAAAAAGGATGGAAGAGTGTGAATCTGTATAGACTTCCGGGACTTGAATAGGGCATGTCCAAGGACGATTTCCGATTAGCTCATTTGGATGTCTTGATTGATAACACCGCTGGGTATGAGACCATCTCATTCATGGATGGTTACTCAGGATACAATCAAATCCGTCTAGCCCGGAGGACCAAAAGAAAACCTCCTTTACCACGCCCTGGGGAAATTATTGCTATGTGGTCATGCCATTTGACTGAAGAATGCCAGCACCACTTATCAAAGGGCAATGTTAGCAATCTTCCACGATATGATTCATATTGATGTCGAGGTTTACGTGGACGATATTGTGGTGAAATCTCGGACCCGAAGTGAACACTACTCGTGCTTGCCAGGGTGTTTCAGCGTGCACAAGAGTATCAATTGAAGATGAATCCAAAGAAGCGCGTATTTGGGGTTTCCTCAAGCAAGTTGTTAGGTTTCATAGTTAGCAAGCGGAGGATTCAAATAGACCCAAACAAGGCCAAGGCAATAAATGAGATGCCTCCTCCTAAAAACATATCTGAACTTTGAGGACTAATTGGTCAGCTACTGTTCATAAGGAGATTCATATCTCAGTATTCTCAAAGGTGTCATCCTTTCTATGAATGTTAAAAGGAGGAGCCAAATTCGAATGGAACGATAAATGCCAAAAAAGCTTTGATGAGCTTAAGAGCTATCTGATGAATCTGCCCGTACTGCAAGCGCATGTCCCAGGAAAACCCCTTATCCTATATCTGTCAACCATTGAGGACTCCCTAGGAGCTGCCTTGCTCAACATGATGATTCTGGTAAAGAAAGGGCAATCTATTAGCTATCTAGGCTCTTCAATCCTTCCGAGCTCAAGCTCACCACAATGGAGAAAACATGTGCAGCGCTGTGTGGGTAGTGCAGAAATTGAAGCACTACTTCCTAGCCCATCAGGTGAGCTGATTTTAGAAGGATCCTATTAGGTATCTCCTCGAGAAGCCAGTCCTCGCTGACAGATTGGCACATTGGCAGAGCTTCTTGTCTCAATTCGATATCACCTTTATAGTCTAGAAGACTATAAAAGGTATGCATTGCTGAGCACCTTGCTCACCTTCCTATTCCTCATAGTGACACGGTCCAGGAGAATTCCTGACGAAAACCTGTCACTCATCTCTCGCGATCCCTTCTAGTCACTCCATTTCGATGGAGCTCTCAATTCTAGGGGACGGGGCATAGGTGCTGTCTTGCTCACCCGGGAAGGATCACCATTCCACTGGCATATCAACTTCAGTTCCCTGCCACTAATAATGTTTCTGAGTATGAGGCTCTCCTAGCCAGTTTAACGCTTGCCTATCTCTTAGGCGCGCATCATCTCAAGATCATAGGAGACTTCAACTCGTTCTTCGGTAGGTACTTTCTACCTATGCACTCGTGACCCCAAGCTCAAGCCTTATCAAGATCTGGTCACTCTCATAGCCAAGCAATTCACAAAACTTATCTACATTCATACTCCTCGCTCTCAGAATATCCTGGCCGATGCCCTGGCATCTCTGGCCTCATCTCTCTCTTCCCTCTCAGCCGCAGCGCTGAGACTATCATTGTCCAGAGGTTAGAAGCACCCTCCACTCAGGATCCTTGGTTCAATAACCTCAGGAGCTCTTTAGTGTTGAGGGTAGAGAGAAGAGAAGCGAAGGAAGTAATGCTTATGGAACTAGGAGAAAGATGGAAGAAAAAGGCCATGGTACCAGAGATCAAGCAATACGCAAGGATGGTACCTTCCTGAAGAAGCTGAAGCTGAGGATAGAAGAGCCATCTGTAGAGCCGTGCTAAGATATACTATCGTTGGAGAAGTTGTATAGGCGCGCTCTAAGTGGAATGCTCCTCAGATCTTGTCAGACGAAGAAGCCTAGAAAGTAGTGGAAGGAGCTCACTCTAGTGAGTGTGGAGGGCATGTGAATAGCCAAATGCTAGCTAAGAAAATCCTTAGGCAGGGCTATTACTGGCCAACCCTAGAAGAAGATTGCGCCATCTACATCCATAGGTGTGTCAAGTGCCAGCTCCATGACGATAAGATCCATGCTCCATCTTCCTCCTTGCATCCACTATCTTCCCCTTGGCCATTCTCCATGTGGGCCTTTGATATCATTGGACCTCTCGGTGATCCTAATGCTTAAGTTAAACAAAAATCCTTCATCCTTACTGCTACTAAGTACTTCACCAAGTGGGCCGAAGCAGAAGCATTTGCAGATATCAAAGGTTCAACCGTGTGTAGGTTCATTATGAAGAATATCATCTCGCAGTTTGGAGTGCCAAGTGGCATCGTCACCGACAATGGACCCAGTTCATATCTCAAGAGCTTCAGGACATATGTAAGAAATTCAATATATCTCTGCATCATTCGTCTCTATATTATCCATAGGGCAACGATCATGCCAAAGCACAAATAAAACACTTTGAACATTTTAAAGAAAACTTGTAAGTCTCATAAATTGGCTGACTGGCCTGAGAAATTGATTGGGCTCTATGGGCCTACCGTACCTCCGTTCGCAAGCCCACTGGGCAAACTCCCTTTTCTCTTACTTATGGGATGGAGGCGGTATGTCCACGTGAGATCCTCATTCCTTCGCTAAGGGTATAGCTAGACAAAGAACTTAACCTCGATCAACGTCGAGAGGCATTACTTACACAGCTAGAACTCATAGACGAACGACGTCAGGCCGGAGCCAATCATATGCTTTCATATCAAATAGACTCTCAAGATCTTTCCAAAAGAAAGTGATTGAGCACAAATTCCAAGTAGGAGACATGTTTTGAAGAGAATTTTCATAAAACCTAGAGGTCCTAGGTCAAAATTGCAAGCAAATTGGGAAGGGTCATACGTCGTCAAGGAAGTGTACCCTGGAAACGCATATAGGCTAGTAAAGCCGAGGGTGAGGAGCTCTCTCACCCGTGGAATGGGTTGTATCTTAAAAGATTCTATCCTTAATAAAAGATTTTCGATAGTGGCACCATTTTGCAAAAGAACACTGGTTGTTGTGAGTCTCACATCTGTCTCATTTCCGTTAAGAACCCCTGGGTTCGTCCAACACACACATACACGGCAACCTGTGGTCAATTTCCCCTAGACATGGAGGTTCCTACTTAGCCCTAGTGTAGGAGAGTAAAGGTCTTTTTTTTTCCTACTCGGACCAGGTCTAGGGGAAAAAGGATGCTAACTGTAGACAAATGAGGGTGTAGATCATGTGTGCATGAAGTCTCAAAGAGAGAAGGTCAATTACCAAAGAAAGAAGTAATAATGAAAGAACATAGTGAAAGAAAATGCAAATGAAGGCATGGAAAATGTGCCTGTCTTGAACAGCCTGTCGCAATCAATGCAAGCCCTTGTCGCGATCTACCCTGAACCCGTCACAACCCTTACTGGGGTGCATTGCGTTCACTGGATTTTTGTAGAAAAACCTCTAATTTGCAATGCTCTAATTGCCTATTGTGCATATACCTTTATTTCCAGTTATAACCGCAGTAATTTCACTTATATAACTTGAACATTTATATGTGATTTAAAATAATACACATGACTAATTTCTATCTATGATTTCATGACACATGCACACACTTTGAAACCATCAAAATTGGCTTAATTGGCATGAATATGATACAATAAATAGATCTGGTAATTATTGCAATTAATTGCCTATTTTAAAAAGAACTTGTTTACGACTCTTGCGATGTTTTGGAACACCGATACCGACGCTCCACTGTCCTAGAATTCTCTAGAATGTCGAGCAACTTGTTTCTATACACACTTTCTTGACTTGGCGAACTCTCCATCGGATATTCCTTCTGCCGGACTAGTGAGTCTTTGTTCAAGGCCTCCGTAAGTCTCCTCTGTCCATGGATTCCCACATGGTCGACGAGCAAGTTTACCCGAACCTATTATCCCCTTTAGCGATTGATATGATCCAAACGGCTATTAGAAGTTCGCTTTATCTTGAATCACGTCGGACCTCTAGACCTGTGCTTAACATGGCCAGTGGTAGAGTCGTGAGTTCCACCTGACTGCCAACACCAAGTGTGTGTGTTGTGCAACTGTTACTATCGCCTCATTACTCGACGTGTTACGTACAATGTCCACTAGCTCTCATCTATGCTCTACTCGCTCATCTTTTCACGTTCACTTTACTATCTCATCTATTCATCTAGTGCTCTCATCTATTTCCTTGGTACTTTATATTGGCCATTGACTGATTGTCTAAAGATAAACAACATAACCATTGCCAACGTAATAGGGCCCGATCTGGTCTGAGGAGAGCGCCCAAAAGTGCCATTTGCCCATAGGAGTTAAACGATCAGGATGTCGG
>JACBKR010002082.1:0-37548 GCA_014218235.1 Colocasia esculenta | reverse complement strand
AGGACCCGACACTCCACTTTCGTTTGACGAAGTCAAACGGCGCGCACAACAGACTTAAAGCCCTCCGACTCTCGGAGGCAAACCATTTGGTTGTCACTTCGGTGACTGGCACGCCCGCGCTGCGCGAATTGCCGATTCATCTCACGTCACTCTTGCTCAGGTGGCGTTCGACGGGATTTGGATCAGCAATACGTGTGCATCTATGAGAAACATGAGAAAACATGATAAAAAGACACCATGATAATAGATTTTCTAAATTGTAAAATTTTCCATTTCCACAGACGCAGGGCCGACGAAGAGCCTCGAGGAATCAGAGCTTCTGAAACTAGCTTCCAATGGAGGGAAGGGAAAGAATAGCCCCACCTCGCGCACATACACGTTCCAGGCATCAATGGCATCGACTGCGATGAAGAAGGTGGAGGTGCCGGAGAAGGTGAAGAAGGCCAATAAGGGCGGCAAGGTCAAGGAGTAGTGAATGGCTTATTGGGGTAGAACGGGCTCCAACGGGTCAACTTGGGCTTTATTTATTTTAATTTGTTAAATTTAATTGAATTTGAGTTCGACTATTTTAATTTTGAATTAGGTTAGATTTAAATTGGGCCAACTCAAATCCACTCATTGACATCCGTAGCCGTGATCAAACGGCCCAACATGACGCTGGATGAGGAAATACCATGTATCCTGGGCTTTACTGTGTGGATTTTCTTCTTTCTTTTGACTTTTTTGATCTCGAACCTGATATTATGATGTAGGGGCTCTGAAAGAAGTCTTAATGGATACTTTTTCTGTTACAAGCTAATAGGAAAGCTTCTCTCTCTCTCTACATATATGTATACACAAAACCGATATAGTTTCTTCCCAATACTTCTATGTCGGTCCAACATCAATATTTCATTTCAATCAGATAAGTTATCTTAAGGCGCATGCATGTTTGTGCAAAACATTTCTCGATTCGATGATTTTCTTAAAAAAATCAGGATCATATATATATACTCAAAATTAATAATGAGTGCTACTTTTTACTCATTGAAGGATATATGATCCTTTTTACAATTTTTTTAACCATCAAATTGACAACCAGATTACATAATTAATATATGTTCTTTGAATCTTAAAGAATGAGAAAAACATGCTGCGCGGACAAACCCTGTAGCAAGGAAAGCATGAAGACATCGTTCAGATGTTTCAACAGTGTGTGTGCAAGCATGGGCCAGGCCAAATTTAGGCAACACTAATTTTGAGTTTGGGCTGTGGAGATCCTGTGTACCAACCTTCTTACCCATTTATTCTTCAAGATGAGCAGCTTAATTTAGAAATGGCCAAGCTAAAGGTGTTATGCTTATTTGGTGGGGAACGAAATAAAAATTTATAAAGATTAGAGATCAAAACCGGCAACTGCTAAATAATCTCATAATTTATCTGTGTTTCCACCTCAACGACACTTCCACCCTTAAAAGTGAGTTGATACTTCTGCCTCCGTCAAAATGAGGCGACATTTCCACCCTTAAAAGTGAGTGATATCTCTAAACCCTTAAAAAAAAAATCAAAAGCCCAAGAGAGCCGATTTATTATATTGAAAAAGGGAAAATCTGAAATCAGAGATAAAACAGGTTACAAGTCAAAATGAAAAAGGAGTTAACTAGAACTCCATAGAAGATCTATCCCATGAATGAGTGCGCCGGAGGACCGCCCGAGGTCGTAGACCTGGTCTTCGAGAACAACGCTCTATGTCATCTTCCTCCGAATCCATTCCAGTTACTTCTGAATCAAATTTAAAATTAGGCATAAATATATTTTCAGCTCTGGCAAGCTCGACAACAGAAGTAAACTTCGTCCTCTAATCTGTGATATTAGTTCATGGAGTTGGATCTGGCGCATTAATAACTTCTAATTATTGCACCGGACTAGGGGAGCGTTCTCTAGCAGTCGGTAAAGAAATTCTAACACCAACTTTACGAGAAGGACGTGAAATAATTTTCTGACGTTCAAAAGAAGAACTGTTAGAGAGGGTGTTGGAGCACTCTCCATTAACCAACTTTGTTTGAATAATGGGGACTTAGAAGACTGACGCACTACTTGCGCAAACGACAAGGGGGAAACTACCTTGGCTGCAGTATGAGAATCTTCAGCTGCCGCAGCTCTCCCATGTCATCTTCCTCCGAACCCTAAACCCTAAATCCCATCAAAATGGGGCGGCATTTTCACCTTTAAAAGTGAGCGATATACTTCTACCCCGTCAAAATGAGGTGGCAAAGTGAGCAATACTTCTATCCCCACTAGAATGGGATGACATCTCCATCCTTAAAAGTGAGTTATACTTACCAAAATAGGGCAACTGATCCCAAATGATATCTCACTTGGGCATTTTGCCAAAGGGGACCATGCGGTCTTATGCCTACCTTGTGTGACATGTAGTTGAGACTTGGGAGGATATGGGATTCTACAGGAGTACTGTAGAGTGTTCCTGCTGCGATCCAACAAGGACTACCACTATGATCTCGGACCAAGGTATCATATCAAGATAGTCTTAGAGAATGGACCTTCGTAGAATGAGAAGTTAAGGAGGTGGAAGTCATGATTGTTGGAAGGGTCTTCATCTCGGATGGTTCTTTCTTCTTTCCATATTCCAAGAGCACAAGAAGAATCAAGGGGAGTACACTTAGACTGTCATGTCAGCAAGAGAGGAGAAGGAATCAAGAAAGACCATAAAATGTTCGAGTTCAGAACTTTTGCCTTTGAGAAGTTAATTACTATTCCATGTTTTTATGTAAGAGTGTGTTCCACTATCACATAGGCTCTACTATCCACCGTGTGAGTAGTAGGCATTCGCATTACCCTTTATTTTACTTAGACTATTAATGTCTATATGTGAAATAGAGTGATCTCAAACCTTTCGCATCTTTAGATAGGGTGAGCTTTTCCAAGTATGGCTCCATGTGGTCTGCGCCTTCAAAGTTTGACAGTTTGTTTTGTCAATGCATGGACCTCGGCTTTCAGCTTATGTTTGAGACGTTGGGATGGTGCTAGAGAACTAAGGAAGGTTGGTCGAGGGTGAGCCCCTTCGTCATAGAATGTGCAAGATTGTGGATATCTGTAGAGAGGCTACCCCTTCGTTTGCTAATTAAGATCTTATGCGAATGCATAAAATATTCTTGGACATGGGCAAACAAATTAATTAAGAACTCTTCTTCCCAATCTTCAACAGATCCTTTTATTACTAGTATTATTATTTTGCTAGTTCTTCTTAATTCCATGGCCCTATTAAATGCTGCCTTCTTGCTGTTGGCGGAGGGAAGACATTGGTGGCTTCAAGTTATCTAGTGTTTTGTGTAGTCAAAGCTCAATTAAGGATGCTTTGGATTGTTGGCCGCACAAACCGGCAAAACACCCGGAGTACTCCATTTTAGTGCTGGACCGCACGTACGTAGAGAGGGTGCAATTGGAAAACTAACTAGTGTTCTAGAAGACCCCAAGGGGCTTTTAATCTCGGGGAATGTTTATAATATATATCACTAGTATGTTCTTAATCATTCTAGATATCAGACGGATCAATTTATCAATAATCTAAGTTTAATGTTTCTATTTCTTTTATTCCTTTAATTATTAAATAGATGGTAGAAAAGAGAGAGCAAGAATAGATGCACAGTATTAAATTGTTCTGTAGAGGCATATACTTTAGTTCTGTATTGAATGTAGTGAAAATAAATATATATTTATAAGTAAGATAAATTTTTTGTCTATAAAAATCGAACAAGAGATTATATGTTATGTCCGAACGTCTTGTTGCAATAAGATCTATACATCTTTATCTTCACTAAGAGTTGTGTAGAGACATAATTTAATCTCATATTATATGTAATGAAAACAAAATTGTGTTCATAAGTAAAATCCATTCATCTTCTTCTAAAAATGTCTTTTTTTTAAAGAAAAAGATAACTCCAAATAGAGACAATACTTTTTGAGAAGACATGTCATGCATCAACAAGTTCTATGAATATTAATTTTGGCTGGCTCTATATGTGTTTGATATAAATAACTGAACTGTATTAGAACGCTATGATTTATAAGTACTATTACTGACTGTATTAATCTTCCTCATAGATAGGGGTGTCAATGGGCCGGGCCTGGACCGGGCCTGGTCTAGCCCAGGTCCAGCCCGGTCTCCAGATAACCGGCCCAGGCCCGGAGCAAAGCCCGGTTTAAAAAAAAAAAGCCGAGCCCGGTGTCAATTTTTGAGGCCCGGCCCAGGCCCGGTCCGGCCCGGCTTGGGGCGAGCGGCGTGCGAGGCGGGGGCGCGGGGAGGCCGAGGCGGGCGGGGGCGCGGGCCGAGGCGGGGCGCGGGCCGAGGCGGGGGCGCGGGGAGGCCGAGGCGGGCGGGGACGCGGGCCGAGGCGGGGGCACGGGGAGGCCGAGGCGGGGGCGCGGGGAGGCCGAGGCGGGGGCGCGGGCCGAGGCGGGGGCGCGGGGAGGCGGGAGGCGGGCCGGCCGGGCCGGGCCAGGCCAAGCCCGGAATCGGCCCAGATTTTTTCCGGGCCGGACCGGGCCGGGCTGAAATATAAAATTTAATAAAAAATTAGGCCCAGGCCCGAAAAAAACCGGGCCGGGCTTCCGGGCCTCCGGGCCGGCCCGGCCCAGTTGACACCCCTACTCATAGACCACCTTCCCTTCTGCTCTTCTAATATTAATTAGTTTCAATATCTATAAAGTCAACCTTAAATATATTAGTATCAAATTTTATATCGTATAATACACCAACCACATAGGACTTAAAGAAAGTCAACCTTAAATATATTAGTATCAAATTTTATATCGCATCAAAATTAATACACCAACCAAATAGGACCAAATTAAGAAATGACTGTTTCTTTCCTCTATTTTATATTTGTTATTTTGGAATATGTATATATATACAAGTCTTTCAAACTGAACAACCTTCCAAAGAACAGATGCTCCCCTTTTTTTAATTTTTTGGTTAGTAATCTATTGGACCTAACCACCGGACGACATATATCTATATATATATATATATATATATATATATATATATATATATATATATATATATTCTTCATATCTGCAAATTTGAGAGAGTCGCATCTCGAATCTCGATTCCTTCAAGAACTAGAAACGCGGAATCGCTTCTGTGATATTGATATGGGCACGTATGGTTGAATAAAATAAATAAATAAATATTAATAAATAGGTAATATAGCAATGCAAGCACATGTTCACCGACACATTAACATGAGATCCTTATTAGATATGCAATGAATAAATGATGTCATGAGCATATTTTTGTGTGATTCTTAAGGTGAAAAGACTCAAGATAAATCATAAATTAAATGTGGCGATTATAACCCCTTACACAAATATATCTTATTTACAATTTTATCACTCGTATAAAGGAGTTGGGATCTTCTAGAGCCCCCCTTAAGAAGGGGGCTCGGTCAATACCATGGGTGGGGTGAGTTTTTTTTTTACCTCTTATTTTAATTGCACTTTTGTATACACAGGGTTAAAAAAAAAATCCAACTCACCCATGATACTTATCAGACTCCCCTCCTACGGGGGCTCTAAAGGATCCCGACTCCATATAAAGAGTATGTCATATATATGTTCATTCGTTAGGCAGCAAATAAATTAATCTCCACTCTCCCATATATATAGTTCTCAAACTTCCCATCTCTCATTCTCCACTCAATTAATATACTAATATTTCTCGGATTGATGGCACGATGATCTGCTCTAATCGCTTTTGCAGCCCCAAAAACGCTACTTTTTTTTAATCCGGAGTTCTGAGACACTCACATGGGTCGGCCTTCCTTCTAATTCCACCCTAACCCTCGAACCACTCCCAAATGATTCTCTGTATCTAAGGAGAACAATCCTCTCCTTGCCATCCTAATCCAACTCTGCAAGGTCACATTCAGATTTGTTCCTAAACACTTAACTAAGTTGAGATTAAATTATGATTAATGCTTAAAATTGTTTATGAATTTCTTTTGCATATATACCTTCTTAAAATGAAAATCATACAAAAATCTATCACGAAATTATATTAGGGCGAATAACTTTTGCACATGAATTTGAGTAGCAGATAGGAATTTTATTCAATAAAATTATCTAGACTATTTTGTCTAGTGGAGCCATTCACTACGATCATCCGACTTAAGTCATTGGGGTAAGAGTTTTGACACTTTAAAATTAGATTTTGAAATAAAGAATTAAAAATTTAATTAGTGGGGTCATAGAACCCCACACTGATCCCTTCTTAGAATCGCCACCAATCAATTAATGATCTTGGTCCATTCTCTGGTCATAAATTGTCAAAATCTATTGAGAAATGATGCTCAATTGCAAAAAGGTAGAATATTCTATTCATATTTCAACAGAAGTTCAGTACATTGATGTTTGTGTTATTGAATTATGTAGAGATATTTTTTAGTCCCACATTGAAAGATAGTAAGAATAAGTGTGTATTTATCAGCAAGAGTCTCACCTCTTCTCTCAAGAGGATTCTTTAAAGGTACAAAATCTTAAGTATGAGGACAATATTTCTTGGGAGGCATACTTAAAGTCTCTTCATTGACGCCGCTGTGTAGAGATATTGATATTCTTTAGTCCTATATTGAAAGATAGTGAGAACAAGTATGTACTTATCAACAAGAGTCTCACCTCTTCTCTCAATAAGACTATTTTAAAAGATAAAACTCCATACCTCCTGAGAGGCACACTTCTTTAGTCCTATATTGAAAGATAGTGAGAACAAGTATGTACTTATCAACAAGAGTCTCACCTCTTCTCTCAATAAGACTATTTTAAAAGATAAAACTCCATACATCTTGAGAGGCACACTTAAATCACATATGTCTCTTCAATTCATATATATATATATAGGGTATATAAGTGAATACAAGGTGTTTCTGATATTATATTCAATATACATATAAAATGTAATTTTTTATATTAAAAATATTAATTAATTAGTCGGGTGCACGAACCCCACAACATGGGAAGCCATTCCAGATCTAACTAGCATTTCTCTTCAGCATTTGCTAACTTGAAGAGGTGTATGTGGACAGAGAATCCATCCCTGTTGTTAAGTGCTAACTGTGTGCGCGTAGATCTTCCTCAACCAAATACTTGAATAACAAAGGACATCTTCTAATTAAGTTCGGCTTCAGGTGGATGCTGCCCGCTTGACCATGCTTATGGCAGAGGGAGGCGCATCACTTCATGTGGCCGGCCGGAGCCCTCCACATTACGGCATGCCGCAGCAGCCGGCGCCACCCCTCCCCCCAACTCCCCCATCCTCACAAAAGTACCCACTTGCCAGAAGTCCTTAGTTCATCCATATTAGGCACCATGAAGACCCCCTATAATGCCATCTCTGCCTTCTGCACCATTTGCTGCTTGGTCCACGACAGGGAAAGGCAGGACTGACACTCACAGAGAGAGAGAGAGAGAGAGAGAGAGAGAGAGAGAGAGAGAGAGAGAGAGAGAGAGAGAGAGAGAGATGAGAGAGAGAGAGAGAGAGAGAGAGAGAGAGAGAGAGAGAGAGCTGCAGAATAAACATATAGAACACAGTCTGGGGTCTGCAAGGCGCTTAAAGAAACACGGCCGTCTAGCTTGATGGGTGTATTCACAGATCGACGACCCTGCACAGCCACATTTAGAGCCGCAATTACAGGTGTTGCTGGGGCCGGGAAGAAGGCTCCAGTTTTTTATCATATCGTACTGCCTCCAGCTGTTATTAAAGTAAAAGGATGGTGTTCATATTATATTTCTGGTACTCTGTAAAGTGGGCATCATCATCGAACATGGGTGCCACCAAGATAGAAGCTTTGAAGCCGTACTCATAACGACCCTTAACCACCGCGCTCACCCTTAACCACCGCGCTCTGTAGCGTCTATATATAGTGTGTGTGTGTGTAGGTCCATATAGTGGTGGAGTGGAGGGGTTGCAGGCAGGAGGCAGAGGAGAGGTGATTAGTGCCAGTGCCGGTGTCTGCGGCTGCTGCGTCCATGGCCCCATGTAACCTGTCAAGTAGAAGCAGCTCCGGCTCCGGGTCGGCCGCAGCCGCGCTCGTGGTGCTCGTGCTCCTGTGCGGGTGCGGCCACGGCTTCGACGTCGACGGGCGGCGACCGGGCCTGGCGAGGCAGTTCTTGGCGTCGCACAACGCGGCGCGCGCGGCGCTGGGACTGCCGCCGCTGGCCTGGGACAAGCGGTTGGCGCGGTACGCGCAGTCGTACGCGAGCCAGCGGCGGCGGGACTGCGCGCTGGTGCACTCGGGCGGCCCGTACGGGGAGAACATCTTCTGGGGGAGCGGGCGCGGGTGGACGCCGGCGCAGGCGGTGGCCGCCTGGGTGGCGGAGCGGCGGTGGTACGACTACAGGGCCAACTCGTGCGCGCCGGGGCAGATGTGCGGGCACTACACGCAGATCGTGTGGGGGAGCAGCCGGCGTCTGGGGTGCGCCTCCGTCACCTGCTCCGCCGGGAAGGGCGTGTTCATCATCTGCAACTACGACCCTCCGGGGAACTACATCGGAGAGAGGCCGTATTGATCATGTTTGCAGTTATTCCAAATGTAAACGCATTCAAGTCGGTCCTCTCCTCAAAACCAGTAGATATGTGAATAAACAATAGAGTCTTCAAACACTGACTTTTGGTATTTGCACAATTTTTTTGTTAATTATAAAAGTAATCAGGTTATATACTTATATATACATATTAATTGAAATAATCTTCTTCAAGGTTCGCCGGACGTATCATAACGTGCCACGGTATTTACGAACTCCGAGACGGTTAATACGATAAGATAAAATTGATCAACCCATGTTTTCTTTTTAGTTAATTGATTCTCTAATGAACTCTGTTTAGATGTCTAATAGATCAAGTTTAAAATTAGTCGATCAATTTTTTTTATTAATCTACCGATTTTTGTAACGATAATATCCAATCTCATGATCTATTTAGTTTTTAAAGAGAGACAAAAATCGATCGACCTATTTTACATTTTCGTCGATCGATTGATACGACACAGACTGTATCGTACCGTATCATAGAGAATTCGGTATGCACGATACATGTGGTATGACCAACCTTAATTTTCTTATATAGATACAAGTGCAAAGTTTTCCCTAACTTCGTCCAAAATATTTTGTAAGTTGCACTTATATTTACCCAATAAACTATTCCTACTCTAGTAAGTGATCAATATATTTAAATATAAAATTTCACCTTAATTAGATTTTAACTCAAACTAGTTACATTTATACGATCATGGGTCATGGTATATCCCGTATTTCCACATTTATTGGTCGAGAACTACTTAATGCATATTTTTTTGTGTACAAGATTGACAGCGTTCAATAAGATTTGTCTATCTCAACTTTGAGCATTTAATATGTCTTCTTTATCTCTATTTTTTTTAAATCTCAAAGATGATTTTAATACACACCAAGATGTGTATTAAATATTTCTCTTATTATCTAATCTAATGGCTTGTTATATTAATCCTCACATGCGTATAATAGTTGCACCGTCCCAGTCGATATGTACTGTGTTGTTCCAATTCTAATTTCCCCACTCTCTGATCGAAACAAAAGATGCAAAACCAGACATGAGAGGGTGTACTTGGTGCGCACTAATGAACTGTGAAGGCGTCGTGGCACAACCTATCGCCAACTCCATTTGTGGCTACACACACATCATGAACACGTACATATCGTTGTACGTGAAGAACGTGGATGGGGCCGATCGATGGGAGAGGGGTGGGAGAAAGAGCTGTAAATTGCAAAACGCCAATCGCCAAACGCCAATCGCCAAACGCTTTGCAGCTCCAGTAGTAGCTGGATGGACCAGGCTTTGAAGGGACCGAGATGGGATCCCAACACGAGAGAGCCAAGTAGTAGCTGGATGGACCAGGCTTTGAAGGACCCGAGATGGGATCCCAACACGAGAGAGTAGCAGCTGGCTGGCCCTCACTGGGAGCAGGTTAGTAGATGCCCTCTCACGAATGCGTGTGTGCGCGCGAGCGCGCATTCCAAGAGGTTTTTTTTTTTTTTAAATGACACAATCATTGATCTCATCTAACAGTTATAATAAGGTCTGGCTATCAACGGACCAAACTATATGTCGATCCAATTCTGCCAATTTGCAAGGAACAGATGGAGGATATGCGGCACATCTTTATCTCATGCAGAGGGGTGAAAAAATTGTGGTTAGAGGTAGCACACTTTTAGATTGGAAAGTCTTACCTACAAACATGATGGAGCTGGTACCAACTGAGCTCGACCCGAGAGAGAGAGAGAGAGAGGGGAGTCGAGAGAGAGAGAGAGAGAGAACGTCCGATCTATGAACGATTTTCTCAAAGTAAAAAAAGTCTTATTTTCTCTTTCTAAGAGCTCACCTTCACGGTGATCCCTCTCTAAAGTGGTGGTATAGAAACTCGGTTAACAAATAATCTTTCTTTCTAATATATATATATAGAAGAAATGAAAAGATGTCAAGACAAGTCGACTAGATTACGTCATTACACGCGCGCCCGCCCAACCCGACAACGCGCGTGTGTAATATAGTCTAATATAATCTCACTATTATCTATAAGATATAGTCTCATAGACACTTAGATTATAAAATTTTTCTCTCTTTAGAGATTTTTTTATGTGAGACTAAGAATCTCGCATAAAAGATAAAATCACACACTTTTTTATAAATCTTTTACTTTATGATCAATCCTTGTGTTTCTTTCTCGTTTTCTTAATATTACCCCCAAAACCCCTTTTTACCCAACACAAACATGATGGAGCTGTGGGAAGTCTGCACGAAAGGGGATAGCATGCAGGAATGCAGCAAAGATTTATATTGAAGCAGTAGTGGCATTTGCAGCAGAGGTTATTAATTTGGAGAAGAAGAAATAAATGTATATTTGAAGGGGAGGTCCACCAACTTGAGCTGGAGGGAAGAGTAGAAGACAAATCATTGATGAAGTTCTTAATTTCATCAAGCCGAATATATAGTTGTTTGGTGAGTCAAATTGTATGAAAAGAACGTGTGTTTGTACTGCTGCATCAACTCATGGGGACCCCAATATTTATGCTGACAGTACTGAGAAATGGAGGTCACCAGATCTCAAAAATGGATTAAAGGTAATTCTGACGGGGCAAGGAAGGAGAAGTCTGAGTCGACCCACTCAGGAGCAGGATATATTTTGAGAAAGGAGGATGGAGAACCCATTGCTGCGGGTGCCATTTATTTGGGTCCTGAAACAATTCTTAATGTATCCGAGATTCTGGCTGCGAAAGCTTGTGTTGAAAGAGCCGATTTTTTTCAGGGATCGGGACTTTGGATTGCACCTAGAAGGAGACAATATTGTTCAGGTCATCAAAGCGATTGTGGAACCAGAGATGACATCCTGAGGTCATCATTGATTCCAGAGATTGTCGATGATCTTTGTCTCGCAAGATGACGCTTCGAAAAGATGTAGAAAATAAGAATAAATTATTTTACCGAAAAGTGGGATAAATTATCTCTAATTTATCTTCACTTTTTTAAGATTTTCTCAAAATATTTAAATCATGGTTATCTCTATTTTTTTGAGACACCAAATTTGAGATGAAATTAATTTAACTCTTATCTCTTATTTAATCTCATATCAAATAAATACTTAAAATATAATTGATATTTGAATAGATCGGGATTAGAGTTGAAATAATTTAATTTTTTTTTTAAATTTTGAGAATATCTTCGTTCTAACTTCGATCTATCAAAGTATCAAACATGACCAGAGATTAGAGGAATTGTTGAGAACATCAACTGTTTATTGAAGAGATGGAGATGGTCATTTTATAGAGTGACACATACCCATAGATCTAATAACAAAGCGGCAGATTAGTTGGAAACAAGTAAGAACTGCAAAGCTCAGCATCTCTTGGTCGAATACTATACCTGAGGAGCTTTTCAAATTATGTTTACAGGATGTATCAGGGGCCACCTTCAGCGAAATTAAGGAAGCCACCTTAATCTGCTCCAAAACTTGATATTTTTGTGGGTATGGTGCCTGAGCTGTACTATAAGCGCCAACCTTTGTATTTCCTCGGCATATATAATGGTATATATTAGTTCTGGTTGGGAGCCCTATGCTCCTTCATCCTATCAAATAAAAAAATAAAAAAAAACGGACCAAACTATATCATATCATTCTTATATACATATATATGTGAACAAATTTCTCACTTGTTATGTCATCCAAGAAAGGAGCACTCAGACAAGAGTGTAAATTAATCTCTCCTCTAGGTAATCAAGAGAGATGGGGTTTAAACCCGAAATCTCAAGGGGAATTGTGATATGGTGTGAATTGAGTAATGACCCATTAAAGAGGTGGAAGGCTAGATGTTAGACTTTCTTTTTTTTCTTTAGATTTGATATTAAGATCATCTCGTTCGTAAATAAAATTTTAGATCTCTGATGCACAAGTAGGGAGCTAGTGTCGTTCTTATGAATACTACTAATTTGGTTGTAGGATAATGCAAAAGACGGTCACCTCCTAATTTTTGTAATCTGTTGGAGTACCTCAACTTGGGAGCTAGGTTTCCTGTCCATGCATGTCTCTATCGTCCTAGATCTCTTATAGCGAGACAATATTGGATATATATCACATTAAGACTATACAAAATCATGTCCTACCCTTACATGTTGTTCCACCACCAAGATGAACTACATTGTCTTCTTTTTTTTTTTGGAACAAGGGACGTAGGTCCATTTCATTTCACATAATAGGTACAATTAAGGGACACAGAACCCAATCCGATCGTCGCACAAGATGTCGGAAGGAGATATCAGTCATCATCGGAAGTTTCACGGCAGGGGAAGATGCGCCCCCAGACAACTCAATCGTTGGGGATGAGCTCGACGGGGTGGGAGGAAGCCTCCAATGAACACTGTCGGCATGCAAGAAGATGAGCTTGCATGAGAACGCAAGGCGTCAACAACTGGGGAAGGTGCATGCAGGATCTGAGCTCGACTAATTGCCTCTGCGAGCCTCGCTGGAACACCCAAGAAATCGAAAGTAAGGGAAACTTGAACAGAGTACTAGTTAGAACACTAATGGCTCTCTCTGCCGAACTCCGAGCGACTGGTGAGACATCCATTGGCACCAAAAAAGAACCCTCCAACAGAAAGGAGTTACCCTTCTCGGAGGAGACAAAACTCCAACCAAGGTAGGAAGGCAAAATCTAACCCCACCGAAAGGGACCGCCAACCTCAAACGACGACGAGAGGATGGGTGGGAGGGGGCTCCTTTTTGGGGTAGAGAACCCCCTCCCCTCTGGACGAGGGCGGCGGCGATGGGCTTAAGGCACCATGGCGAAGGCGAAACCAAGAAGAAAAAATCCTAGAGTTTCTCTCTCTAGAGAAGTCTAGAGAGAGAAGGCTCACCTAACCCTTCAGAAAATCGATGAACTACATTGTCGACTCAAGTCAAATGTTAGGCGATGCAAAAAAATCTTTTCACTGTAAAAAGACTTGTGAACATAGGCACTGAAATACCCTTCTTATTATTGCATGTGGTGACCACTTTTTTAGGTGGTGAGTGATTACATCCAAAGAGATATTTATTACATTTTTCAAATGCATTTAAACATATATTTTTTATCTGAATAGGTTCAATATGTCACAAGTGCATTGGCTTATAGAAAAGATAGAATTACATTTCTAAATGCATTTGAAAAGTTCTCGTTACAGAAGTTGTACTTATTTTCTATCAATGCATATACATATATATTGTATTTCAAGTGTATTAAGATGTGTCAGAATTGTGTGATATTTTATGAAAAATAAAAGTGAACAAAGTCTTAAGACCATATGACATATCCATTGAAATATGGAAAGGTCTAGGAGATATTGGTATTAAGTGGCTGACTAAATTTTTTAATAAAATTTTGAAAGAATGGAGGATGTCAAAAGAATGGAAAAAGTATTATAGTTCCTTTCTATAAAAACAAAGGAGATATTCGAAGTTGTAATTATTATCATGGAATTAAGTTCATGGGTCATATAATAAACCTTGGGAAAGAGCAATCGAGAAATGTCTCCGATGTATGACTACTTTATCAGAAAATCAATTTAGTTTTATGCCGAGCAAGTCTACTATAGAAGTTGTTTTCTTATTACGACAATTAATGAAGAAGTATGGAGAGATAAAAAAGATTTATAGATGATTCTTGATTTGGAGAAGGCATATGATCGAGTACCAAGAGAATTGATTTAGTGGATATTAAGAAAGAAGAAAGTGTCTCAAGGATATATTGATCACTTGGTTCAAAATATGTACGAATGTGCTATACTACTACTGTGAGAACCATTGCAGGAGAGGTTTGTGAATTTTTTGTCATTATATGTTTGCATCAAGATTCTGCACTAAATTCATATCTCTTTACTCTGATTATGGATGAAGTAACAAAATAATTGCTCGGTGACATATCTTGGTGTATGTTATTTGTAGCTGATATCATTTTAATTGATGAAAATATTAATGATTTAAATGTTAAGTTAGAAAGTTGAGGGCATGCTTTAGAGCCTAAATGTTTTAAAATTAGTAAGAGCAAGTTATTGTTCATATATTGTAATTATAGTAGTGAGAGAGTGTTATAAGAAAATATATATGATTCTAATTGATGGACAAAACATTCCTAAGAATAGTAGTATTTGGTACTTAATTAAGATTTATCATTCAAGAGAATGGAGAGATTTACGATGATATTACACACATAATTAAAGCAGATTGGTTAAAATAGAGAAGTACATAAGGAGCCTGATCATCATAGACCCGTGAAATTTAAAAGATAGTTTTATAAAATAGTTGTGATGACACTTGTTTTATTATATGGTGCCTAGTGTTAGACAGTACAAAAAGAACATATTAACATAATGTGTTTAGCAGAGATGAGAATGTTGAGATAGATGTGTGGTAAAATTAAGAAAGATAGAATTAAGAATGAATATTTTCGTGAGGATTTGGGGTAGCTCTAATTGATAGCAAAATGAGAAAAAATATATTCGAGTGATTTGGACATATGCACCGTCACCGTAACTCTGCGTCAGGTAAAAGATATAACAAAATCTTAATGAATGTTAGTAAAAGAACTCGAGATAGACGTAAAATGAAATGATGCCATATTATTAAGAAAAATATTGACTTCTTAGATTTAAATATAAATATAACATTTGAAAGAAAAATTTAACGAAACATGATTCATATATCTTAATTCCAAATAATAGAATAGACTCTGATGAAGATGATGTTGCATATAAATATATATTTTTTGTTGTATACATGTGCATGGCCAGTTTGTTAGGTTGTGAGTTATAATTATGGAAACATCGAACTTATTTTCTATTAACTAATCATGTTTGGTATTTAGATAGATCAAAAATAGAGTGAGGTTATCCTTAAAATTTCGAAGATAATCTCAAAATTTTGAAGATAACCCCACTCTATTTCTAGTCTATCTAAATACCAAACCTTTGTATTTGTATATATGTATATATGTCAGTTCGATAACTTTACATGGAAGGAAGTTTGCCTTTACAGATGTGCCTATAATTATATTTTATTCACATATATAGTTCAGTATGTTAGAAGGGCAGGGGTTTGTGGCATAAGGGAAGCACTTCCACTCCTGAGACAGGCACATAGGAGCCACCTTGTGCCGGGGCACGAGATGATAAGTTGGAGCCCTTCTAAGGCCCAAGAGAGGCCCAGGAATAAGGCCCAGAGACAGAAACGAATCCCCCTGTCATATGACTTTTACGAGTGCGCTAAGTTAGTATGACATCCGTTGGTACAGTTAATTTTTTTTTGTATTTTTAAAATTATTATAAGAGAATTAATTAGAAATTTTTGACTGTAATAGAAAGGTTCTTACTGTAACATGATTTAACGTATACTGTAACCAGAGATAACACTTACTGTAACGAGTTATAATTCTGTCAGAGATTAAAAAATAAATCAAATATTTATTAGAGACTCTTAATTAATTTATCTATTATTATATTATATTAAATAAATCTCATCATAAGCCAAATATCCATATAATCCAGTCAATGATTGGACGGTTTAGAATCTAACATTTTATTTTTAACGTTCAAAATTTTATTGTGGCACACAAATTTTACTCTTTGGTGTAGTAAGTCGAAGTGGGTGCTATTAAATATCAAAATAGAAACTTGAGTGTCAAAAATAAAAAGTTACATTCTAAATAAAAAGTTAGGTTAAAAAAGTAATAATACGGCACAATAAATCACACGAGGTGGATTAATATATATATTTTTTAAAATATATTTAAAATTGACATTACTACATCAAGATCAGTGGAGTAAGTCTTTCTCTTCCTCTTAACCTAGATGGAAATGGAAGGCCAAGCTTCAATTTCTATGGTAAAAAAAAACCACAGTTTAATTAAAACCATAGAAGAATTTAAAAGAAGAAAATCCAAAAAAAAAAAACACAAGCGTGAGATTTAACACTTTCCTCTTATCTCATGTGAACATAGTTACGAACAAGGTTTCAACTAAATCAATACGGCCTCTCGCCGACGTAATTGCCCGGCGGGTCGTAGTTGCAGGTCATGAACACGTCCCCGCCGTCGCACACCACCCGCGCGCACCCGATCCGCCGGGTGCTCCTCCACACGATCTGCGTGTAGTGCCCGCACATCTGCCCCTCCCGGCACGCGTTCGCCGCGTAGGAGTAGTACTTCTCCTCCGCCGCCCACGCCGCCACCGCGTCGAATGGCGTCCAGCTCTGGCCGGAGCCCCAGTAGATGTTCTCCCCCAGCGTGAACCCCCCCGCCGGGAACGAGTGCTGCGGCCTGCAGTCGCCCCGCCGCTGCCCCGCCCACCAGCGGGCGTACCGCTCCAACCGGGCGTCCCAAACCAGGGGGAACTCCCCGTGGGCCGCCCGCACCATGTTGTGGGCGAACAGGAACTCCAGGGCCTCCCCCACGCAGCCCCAGCACAGGAGCTTGGAGACCCGGTACACCGTCTGGTTGTCGGGTTTGGGGTCGTGGTCCGCCGGTTTCTCCGGCGGCGCCTCCTGCGGTGGGTCGGCGACGACGACGGCGGTGCTGCCTGTGAAGAAGATAGCAACAACAAAGGAGAAGAGAAGCAGCTGGGAGTACTCGACCATGGCAGCTAGCTGGCAGCTACTTTAATTTAATTAGCTGCTTCGGCTAGCTTCGGGTTTGCGATTGTGGAGTCCTGCGAAGAGCAGGGCTGCAGGAGCTTGGAGATGGCGATGGCTAACTGCGAGCTAGGCATGGGGTGGTGTGTGGTGCATCGATC
Organism: Colocasia esculenta; assembly: GCA_014218235.1. Taxonomy (NCBI): domain Eukaryota; kingdom Viridiplantae; phylum Streptophyta; class Magnoliopsida; order Alismatales; family Araceae; genus Colocasia; species Colocasia esculenta. Next base: position 20,204 of record JACBKR010002082.1, on the reverse strand, counting down.
TGGTTAATTATTAAAATAGGGAACAAACAGACGAAGAGAACAGTCTGAGCTCTCGTGAGGACAGAGGTTGGTGTCCGCCCGTGAGCAGAAAGCTTTGTTTGTTCTTGCCGACGGGCTCCACATCAGGATGTCGTCCGGCGTGTCGGAGTCCCAGTGGACGGAAGAAGCGGACATGGGTCGCCCTTGGAGGGACGTATAAGGGCTTCGTAGCACGTCCACAAGTTTCGAAGTAGTGTTCTTCCTAGAAAAATAAGATTGCGAACTTTCTCTGGTGATCTCATTACCTGCCTGTCGTGGTCTTTGTTTCAAGGGAAATATTTAGGTCCCATTGTTTCGACGTAAAATCTCAGGTCAGTAAAAAATTTTAAATAATAATTTGTTTGGTACCATTGAAAAGTTATATATAAAAAAAATTTACCTAAAATTATAGATTTTGACATTCTTAACAAGACTTCGTAAATTATTTTACTTGATTTCTCTTTCATATAAGATTTTCATGACTTAGACTACAATCTCTACTCCATTCTTTGTGTTTGATGCTTGAAACTCGACAGTCGACAGTTAATGGCTGGCGTTAACGAGACTTCGTCAATTATTTTACTTGATTTCTCTTTCATATAAGATTTTCATGACTGACACTACAATCTCTACTATAATTCTTTGTGTTTGATGCTTGAAACTCGACAGTCGACAGTTAATGGCTGGCGTCCGACAGTCGGCACCCAACGTCTGACGTCTGATGTCTAGCACCCGAAGATTGGCACCCGACATTCGGCGGTTGACATCCCGCGCACGGCGCCCGATGTCCAAGGCCTGGCGACTGGAGCCCAACGCCCGGCACCTGGCGCCTGACATTTGGTCTCTGGAGGCCGGCATCCGACGCTTAATTATGGACTGGCGCCCCACGTTCGGCGCCCTACGGCTGGCGTTTAGCCCCCGACATCTAGAGTCCAACGATCGACGTCCGACTCCCGATGGCCGACATCTGGTGAGCGGTTGCCTGTGCCTGACTGCTGGCGTTGGGCGGCCCCAACGACCTGCGCCCTACTCTGGGCTTTCGGCGCCCGACGTCCGACTCCCGGCACCCGATGTCCAGCGCCTGGCGCCTGACGTCCAACGCCTGACGGTCGACGCCCGACACCCAATGCACCCAGCGTCGGACGACCGAAGATCGACTTCCAACTCCCGGCTCCCGACATCCGTTAACCTACGCTCGACAACTGACGTCGAATAATCAGCGATCGGGTGGTCGATATATGGAACATATTTTTTATTTTTTAGACTTGTATTTATTTTAACAATTTATTTGTAATAAATATTTTATTAAAAAATAAATATTATAAAATCTTTTCAAAGAAAATATTTCCGTGAATATCAAATGGATAATTATATTTTTTGAATTGTCTATAAAAATTAATTCTTACAAAAAAATTCTTATGAATATATTTTACAAATAACCCTAAACCCTTTTACATACCTAGTTAATTGTGTTCATAGACGGGAGCAAACGTGGTTCTCACTGTCATATTCCGTACATATAATTACCAAAATGAGAACGGAGTCTACCATTTGTGTTTAAGATCGGATGAGAGAACACTGTTTTGTATGGGTATCAAGTGTTTCTCTTGTTTCATTATTACCGGTTGGTTGCCTTTTACTCAATGAGTCCTCATTTGCGATATTTATCTTTTATTTGTTTTAAAATACTTTTTATATAACACTCATCTATATAAATAAAAAATACTTATTATAATAGAGTATAATGTTAAAAATGATTTTATTAGTTGAAAAAAGTCATATTATGTCCTCTCAATTAATAAAATTATTTTGTCAGGATCCACGAAAGCATTCTGGTCATAAAAAATATGTATATATATATATTAGATGTATTTATATAATTTAATAATCACTTTATATAGTGGATGTACTTATATAATTTAATAATCAACTTAACAGTCCTAGCTAGAAAAATAAGAAAGGATAAAGATCATACGACCTCTACAAGACCAAAAGTCAAGAAAGTGGCAGGAATGATCGGGAATACAAGGTCCCTTAATTTAGATGTAATTAAACATCGAATTATATGCCCATATAGTTTATGATGAGATATAATTCAAAAATATATTTTTAAGAAAAAGTATACCCATTAGCAGCGTACTAACGTAATATACTGCCAAGGGCGGCACCGAGACGAACTTGCATCGTTTTGTGTTTATGTAGTTAAAATTGTGATTAAAATATAAAATATGTGTATTTGTATCTAAATTATATAAGCAACTTTTAATTATTTGTAATGTATACTATATAAGACTAATATAGTTGTAACAAATTCTGTTCGGTTTCACAAGGCAAACCAAAGTAGTCTTCAAGTGGAACCAAACCACTCGGATTGATTTGATTTTTAAGTTTGAACTGAATAATAAACACCTCTAATTGTACATAAAATTATGTTTGATATTTAGATAGATCGGAATATTATTCTCTCCACTCTATCTCTTATCTATTTAAATATCAAACATGATATAAATGTTTCTTTTGCCGGAGGGTTTTTTGGTTGGGTTTGAGCTTAGATTCGATTCTATCTAACTTTTAGAGGTTGTTTGGAGGAAATTTACATAAAAGTATAAAATTTAGCAACTATATATATCTGTCCTCGTGTAGTTATAAAAAGTCGACATTCTCCAAATTAAATGGTGTACAAATAGCTTTCAAGATCTAACATTATGGCCTCCACTCTTACTGATCAATCCAACTTCCTAAAATTAATTTCACTGTAGAGTAATATTTGTTGTAGATTTGGATGTGCAGCAAAAGAGACACATCATTATTCAATTGATCCAAGTTAGATTGGTAGGACCCCTACATTTAATATAGCTAGGGCTCACTAATCTACTTTCCTAACAATCCAATTTAGACCAAGAAAATAAGATTTTTTTTCCTTTACTACACACTTAAGTATATATATAGTGCTACTCTTCACTATAATATATACTAGTTGGACACCCGTACGATGCACGGCATTTGATTATAAAATATATTAATAAATATAAATTATTTTTTAAATTATATAATTTTAATTATAAATTTGTTTGTTAAACTAATTTTAATTAAAATGTTTGAACATGAATAAAACAATTACACAATAGATTTTATCATAAAATGTCAACAATTTTTTAATTGATATATTACAGATATAAATGTTACTAAAAAAAATATTATCATAAATCATCGATCATTTTGAAATCAAAGTTCAATGACATTCTTATCATTATATCTTCAGAACAAAATAAATTTTCAGAAAACATACTTTAACTATTATAGTGCCAAAACAAAAGTATGTTCTTAACAACAATCCAAAATATCACATTGAAAATGTTTTGGGAAAGTTCAAAATGTAGAACGATAAAGTTCATTCTTCAAAACTGTCAACGTCATTTTTCTCAATCTTGATCTGTTTCTTCTGTTGCATGACATCTGAGCAGGAGTAAAATCTTCAGAAGAGTTTGGCTGGTTAAGAGTATCAGCTGCAACTCTCTTCATTGGAGTAATACTACTTGAAGAGCGAGAGATTGAGAGTGTGGTCCTATAATTATAATAAAAATGAAATTAATAATATGATTAAAAAATTCAAATATTCAAATTATGCATGAAAGAAAATTTACTTCAGATTTTACTACATGTTCAACTTCAGCAATACGTACCCTCAGATCCTATAACACTATGATCGAAATTAGTATGATCTTCAACACCCTACAATGAATTTTAAAAAAATTACAATTAAAGAAAAACCTATTGATTTAATGTTTTACATAGAATAGTGAGTCTTAATAAGAATGTTTGATTAATCACAAATATAGATTTCATGACTTTACTAACCTGAATGATATTTGATGTAGCCAAATATGTATCAATGATGCTTGTGTCATCAATGATGCTTTTTCCCAGCTTCGTCGAATTTTGGGAAAAAAACCTTCGTCCAATTTCGTCTTGCACTGCAATGAGTATTCCACTTCGTTCTTCTAATAGCTCTTTCTCTCCATCGTTTAACAAACCTTCAATTATGCTCATTTTTTTCATTACTTATGAGTAGACCATCCTCTAATCTCCGTACATCCATAGGCAATATCTTTCTTTCAAATAAGCATAATGATTGATACGCAGTTGTCTGTTGGTTGCGATCAGCCATATCTAAAAAAGACTTAAGCATAACATCTCATGAATAGCCAGCCATACTGCAAAAAAATAACTATCATATCTTTACATATGAAACTATAAAGCATAAAGCCATTTTGATATGTACATTAAAACAAAAAAAAACTATAAAACCATAAAGTTATAATTGTTTGGATTTTTTACAGTTTTTGCAAACAAAATCTTGAAAGACAGGTGTTACCAAATGATGTTACCAAATGGTGTTACAAAACTGTTTCTCTTTTCTAAATCTATTTTCTCTTCTAATGCTATTTATTACTTATATATCTTCCTGGCCCCAAAGATTGCAGTGAATAAAAATGAAGCTATCAGAAGGTCCTCCTTCTGGAAAAGTTCGCAGTTATTATGCTGGGAATGGGATGAGGTTTGCAGGAGAAAAGAGGAAGGAGGGGTTGGATTAGATAGCTTGACATTTTTAATAAGGCAGTTCTAGCAAAATGGCTATGGAGATTAGGTGAAGCTGATGGACCTCTTTAGCAATGGATTGTTAGAACTGAATATCACAGAAACAGCAGATGGAATATATGCCCACTGATGCAGGAGCAAATTCAAATAAGGTAAATGGCAGAGACGAAGAAGGCAAAGAAGAGCCGTGCTACCTCTAGGATGAAAAATAAAAAAAGTAGGAGGATGGTTCGGAAGAATAGGGAGAACAGAGATTCGAGAGGGAGTATGATACCTGCCGTAGAAGAAAGAGTCTTGGCACGTCGCTGGACAAAGCTTGTGGAAACGGCGATGGAGATGGTGCTTGCCCTCGTGAAGAAGCAGAAGCTGCGAGGAAGAGCCGAAGCAGAAACTGCGAGGAAGAGGACTCGGGCAGGTGGAAACAGCGATGGAGAACGCGCTTCCTCTCCTGTGGAAGCAGAGGCAGCCAGGAAGAGCAGGAGTTCATCCCCAAGCGCCATCTTCATCTGCCGTAACTGGAAGGCGAAAGTTCGCCGGGCCTTCGGCTTCTCCCCGGGAATGAAACGACAGATGGAGAAGATTGGGCACAGATGGGGGGGGAGAGAGAGAGAAACGGGAGCAAGGACGCGTCTGCGAGAGCTTTAGATTTATGCCACGTGTTCTGGGTTTAGTTTAGGCGGGAAACAACAAACTCTATTTTAGTAGTATAGTATAGATAAATATGTAGCTCCACGACTCTTCCACACTGCCCCAATTTTCAATAATTGAGAACTAGTGCACGCTTATAATTAATGCTCTCTCAAATCATTTGCTAATTCTTCAGCTTTTCGTGTTGATGATAAGTGATAACATATGACCCAAGTTATATATCCCATGTCGTTGTTACCTAATTTCTGGCACTTCATCTACTAATAGCTTTGTTAATTAAAGTGTTATCGTCGGTCATCTATGAGATAAAAAAGTTTGTGTAAGATCACTAAAAAGAAGGGTTTTACACTGTGCTTGAGGTCATGTACTTGGAGATTATTTTTAAAAAGTGAAAATTGTAAAAATTAACAATCACTGCACCGTGACGTGGGCGTGAAGTTTTTGACCTCGTCGCCTGCGCCTCACAGCATAGACGACGAGATTTGTAAAAGATTTTTTTTAAAAAAGTTCGAAAGCAACTACTCTCTCTCTTCTTGTCTCCTTCTCGTCCAAAATTTTTTTGGAAACGGTGGCGAACCTGCTTCGCTGCACCAGAGAGAGAGAATGGACATTCTCTCTATCTCTCTCTTATTGTAAAAATTCCGGTGCACGTAAGTCGGAGCCGATAGACCACCATTTGGAAGCGCCACAAATCTTGTCAAAGATTTTAACTTTTAAGATTTTTTTCAAACTTCATTCCAAACGTGCCTGAATCGAAGATTATAGATTCGACACTTTTTATATTCGAATTCGTACATATTTCATAAAAAAATGCCACCAGTGTGTAGAAAGATCAAAGATGGTCGCGCATGCTGAAATAGCCCTTTTGTAATGCAAAAACACCCGAGTTTGTCTACAATTCTTGCCATGTCAATGATGTTCTAAACTCGCTTGTTAACAAAATTGGATGGGTGGCTACTTATAATGAATGGAATTTCGATTAACCTGATCTAATTATTTAAATCTAGAAAGGCATATGTTGGGTTCAATTTGAGCTAAGTAGAACTTTGGTCAATTGAAACTTATATCTGAACCAACTTACTTTTGCTGCAATTTTTTGCAGATGCCCCTATATTAAGAAAATTTATTTCTCCTATAACTATCGAGGACTAACACCATCAAAATGTGTATATATCCCTCTTTTGCATACAAAATATTCTCATAGAATCTAATGTAGGCTGTCGGACCAGGCCGACCGGCCCCAACACTTAAATAAAATAATTAATAATAAAAATAATATATTTAATAATATAAAATTTATAATCTCACTCAATTAAATAGGCTTTTGTTGTTACTTAATTTGTTTGAAAAGAGAGTTTTTAATTTTTAAGTAAGTAAATTAACATAATTTTAATTAAGTAAAATTTAAGATTTAAAAAGAAAAAGAAAAAAAGGGGTCGGGTTGACCCGTTGGACCGAACTCAAAGTCTAAGTCCGACCCATGGACTTAGTCGAGCTGAATATTTAGACCCGATTAAAAATCTTAATTAGGCCGAAAAAAATTTGCGGCTCGATCGAAAATCGGGTCAGACCCACTGGCTTGTCGGACCGGCCCAATTTAATGACATCCCTAATCTAATTTAATCTCTCGTGACATAAGTCAAGAATATATGCTTAGAATTTTTTTACTGTTATTTTTAATAAGGATATATATGTAAAATAAAAAAATCCAAACACATCTGTTACGATACCTCAGGTTAGTCGAACTGTTGAATGGAACCAAACTGGTAGGGCAAAGCAAGACGGTAAGGTCTTTGAAAATATCTTATATCCATAAGAATTCTTAACAATAAATCTTCTAACATAGAGATATATACCAAAAAAACTCTCTCTCAGCTACTACATTGATGTGATCCTTGGGGCTGATTGGCTATCTAAACATCATGTTGAGTTGGATTGCCATTATAGGCAGATAACATTTTTGAATAAGGAAATCCTACCAATAAATTTAAGAAACCCCGTGCACAAGGTGTACCACTCTTATCCGCAGTTAAAGCATATAAGTTGGTGATGATAAGGATATTTAGCATCAGTAATAATGATAAACTAGAATGTCATAGGCTTAGAAATTGTTCCCATCATTTGAGATTTTTTCGATGTATTTCCTAAAGAACTACCTGGTTTACCCCAAGTCGGGAAGTGAATTTCACCATTGAACTTATCCCTGGAGCTACACCAGTTTCTAGAGCACCTTATCGAATGTTAGTGGAGGAATTGAAGGAATTAAATAGACAACTCATGGAATTGATTGAAAGATGATTTATCAGACCCAGTACCTCTCCCTGGGGTGCTCCGGTCTTATTTGTCAAGAAGAAGGATGGAACCTGTAAATTATCGACAATTGAATCAGCTCACCATCAAGAATAAATACCCACTACTCCAGATTGATGATTTATTTGATCATATGTCAGGAGCACAATATTTCTCAAAATTGATTTCAGGTCTAGATATTATTAATTAAGGATTCAGGATGAGGATATCTACATGACAACTTTTCAAAGCAGATATGGGCATTATGAATTTGTTGTCATGCCATTTGGGTTAACTAATGCCCCTTCTACATTCATGCGATTGATGAATGATATTTTCAGGCCACACTTGGATCAATTTATTGTTGTATTCATTGATGATATCTTGATCTATTCTAAAAGTGTGGAAGAACGTGAAGCACACCTTCAAATTGCCTTGTAGCTGTTGCGAGATCATAAATTATATGACAAGTTTAGTAAATATGAATTTTGGATGGAGCAAGTAACATTCTTGGGGCATGTTATTTCTAAAGGCTGTGGATTCTTCCAAGGTCAAAGCTATCTAGAATTGGGAACAACCTAAAACTATGACAGAAGTCAGAAGTTTTCTGGGTATGGCTGGTTATTATCATCGATTTGTTGAAAACTGTTCTAGAATTACTGCATCCCTCACTCAGGTAACTCGGAAGAAGTACCATTTATGTGGAATGAGGATTGTGTGTATGCATTCCCGAAATTGAAAGAATGTTTAACAAATGCACCAGTCTTAGCGTTACTTGTGGAGGGAAGAGCTTTTGAAGTCTACACTAATGCCTCAACCCGATGCATTTTGATGCAAGAAGGGAAAGTCATTGCATATGCATCTAGGCAGTTAAGGATTCTTCAGAAGAATTATCCAGTTCATGATTTGGAACTCGCAGCAGTAATTTTTGCTCTGAAGCTATGAAGACATTATTTACATGATAATCAATTTTTTGTATACTCAGATCATAAGAGCCTGAAGTACTTATTTTTATAGAAAGAATTAAACATGAGGCAAAGAAGATGGATGGAGTATTTCAAAGACTATGATTTTAAAATTGAATACCATCCTGGGAAAGGCAATACCATGCTGATGCTCTCAGTAGAAAACTTGTGGCACATATGGCATGTTGATGGTAAAGGAATGAAATCTTTTAGAAGAGTTCTCCACTCTAAACTTATAAGCCAAACCACAGGAAGATAAAGTCATGATAGTAAACTTGAAGGTCCAATCTGACCTTATGAAGTAAATCAAAGCACAACAAGACAATGATCCCAAGCTAACTGAGATCAAGAAGGACCTAAAATCTAAACTTGATTTTTGTATTGATTCACAAGGGAATCTTCGATTCCGAACAAGATTATGTGTGCCAGACGATTCAAAGATTAAGAAGTAGATACTAGAGGAAACACACTGAACTTATTACACTATACACCCTGGAAACTGTCAATATGTACCAAGATCTCAAGGAAAACTTTTGGTGGTATAATATGAATATGGACATTGCTGATTTTGTAGCAAAATGCTTCACCTGTCAGAAGATTAAGGCCGAGTACCACAAACCTGTAGGAAATTGAAACCTCTGGAAATACCAGAATGGAAATGGGACAACGTAGGCATGGACTTTATCACGGGATTACCCAAAACTCGTGGTGGATATGATGCCATATAGGTAATAATCGATCACTCACCAAGTCAACTCATTTCCTAGCTGTAAAAAGCAAATGGTTTGTCAATATCTTTGCGGCATTATATTTAAAGGAAATTATTTGATTGCATGTAATTCCAAAAGACATTATTTCTGATCGTGATGCAAGGTTCACTTTGCATTTCTGGAAGGAACTACAGGAGGCATTGGGAACTAAACTAAAATTCAGCACAGCTTTCCATCCCCAAACTGATGGGCAGACTGAAAGAGTAAACCAAATTGTATAGGATATGTGTGCATCATATGTGCATTAGAATTCTGGAATGACTAGAATAATCATTTATCTATTATGGAATTTGCTTACAATAATAGCGACTAGAGCATGATTCAGATGGCACCTTTTGAAGCACTGTATGGAAGACAATGTAGATCACCCATCTGCTGGATGGAGTTGAGTAAACCACAAATTCTTGGACCTTAAATAATACAAGAAATAACGAAATTATAAAGATAGTGCGAGGAAGGATGAAGGCCATATAGGACCGACAAAAGAGTTATGTCAATCAGAGACGAAGAGAGCTGGAATTCCAACAAGGGGATCATGTCTTCCTAAAAGTGTCACATCGAAGAGGCATCCGAAGATTTGGAATCAAAGGAAAGCTCAGGCCACATTATATTGGGCCATTTGAGATATTAAGAAGAGCCGGAGTGATGACTTACCAATAAGCTGAACCTCCTCAATTATCCAATGTACATGATATTTTTCATGTATCTATGCTACAGAAGTATGTCTACGATTCATCCTATGTCATAGAATATCAAAATATGAATTTATAGAGTAACTTGGCATACGAAGAGAAACTGGTGAAAATCTTTGACTGAAAAATCAAACAACTCTGGAATAAGGAAGTTCCACTATTAAAGATTCAACGGAGTTGACGAGGACAAAAAGAAGCAACATGGGAATTAGAAGATGCCATCAAAATCAAATGCCTAGAATTATTAATTTGTAGGTAGTATTTAGTTATCCTTATCCCTATACTAGTTGAATTTCGAGGACTAAATTCTTTTCTTAGTGGGGGAGGACGTGTAACACCTTGATTATATATATTATATATATATATATATATAAATAAATAAATCTTGAGAAATTATGGTTAATTGATTTTAAATGTTACATGTTAATATTACACTTGACTAGTGTATTTTATGATATCACCAACAAAATTATTGTTAAAAGTAAATACACAAGAATGTACATAATGCCTAGCCAATATAAATTGGTATATCAGCTTAAATAAGAAAGAAATTGTATTTGAAAGGAAAGAATTAAAGAAATGATATTATAGTTATATATATAGTCATATATTGCGTAACTCCTTCATTATTCATGTACGTAACCTATGTGACGTATCAACTATTATGCATGTTAACCATGGGTGAAATCAAAACTTTGTGGGTAAAATCTATCTACTAAACCCATCGGCTGACCGCAATCAGAATCTGCACTTCGAGACGGTCGGCAGGGTGCTAGTTTCAAGGAATTCCGATCCGAGGCCGAAATTACACCGCAAAGCGTGTGTACTAGTACACCGATTGTCGTACCCCTTGGGTAGGACGCGGATATTTGTTCGCCCGGCGATCGGAACCGCCCGCGAGGCCCCAATTCGGAATCGACACTTCGACCCGGTCGTCACAAGGTCGCATTCGGAGATTTCCGATCCGACGCCCAAATTCCTCTCCGGGAGAATGGTCGCGGGCTGCCGATGCGATCGCATATGGACACTCATTTGCTCAAACAGCATAACTTTCTGCTCGGCTATCGGAATCTCTTATAAGACACCAATTCGGAATCAGCACACAGAGACGCCTCTCGTCCACCTATCACCTCAGGCGATAAGATGTCGTTTCGGGGTCGAAAAACCTTCATTTCGCACTCCAAAATTGTGATTCCAACCGACGATCTTCCCATTTCCAAGATTTTCTAGTAGTAGCATCTCCCTCTATTACGTGAACAACTGGCGGGGCAACCACACGGAGTCAGCCTGTAAAGGCGATCGGAAGTTGTGTTCAACTCGGCGTAAGAACTCCTCCCCAGGTCGTAGATATGGGTGCACAAACATCGTCGATATAGTCCCCCCTTCCGGTTTATTCCCACCCCCTCAGCGTAAGAACTGGACATAACTTTCTGTCCGGGTATCGGAATCGCTTATGTGACCGCAATTCGGAATCGGCACTCCGAGACAGTCGACATGGCGCTAGTTTCACAAAATTCCGATCCGGGGCCGAAATTCCGCCGTGGAGCGTGTGTACTAGTACACTGATTGTCGTACCCCTTGGGTAGGACGTGGATATTTGTTCGTCCGGCGACCCAAACTGCCCGCGAGGCCCCAATTTGGAATCGGCACTTCGACCCGGTCAGCACAAGGTCACATTCATAGATTTTCGGTCCGGCGCCCAAATTCCTCCCGGGGAGCTTGGTCGCGGGCTGATGATGCGATCGCATACGCACACTCCTTCGCTCAAACGGGCATAACTTTCCGCTCGGTTATCAGAATCGCTTATAAGACCCCAATTCGGAATTGGCACTCAGAGGCGCCCATTGCCTGTTTATCGCCTCAGGTGATAAGACGTCCTTTCGGGGTCGAAAAACCTTCGTTTCACACTCAAAAATTGCAACTCCCTTCGACGGTCTTCCCGTTTCCAAGATTTTCTTGTAGTAGCGTCTCCCTCAATTACGTGAATCACTGGCGGGGAAACCACACGGATTCGACCTATCATGGCGATCAGAAGATGTGTTCAACTCATCGCGAGAACTCCTCCCCAGGTCGTAGATATGGGTGCACAAACATCGCCGATTTAGTCACCCATTCTGGATTATTCCCACCCCTTCAGCGAAAGAACTGGACATAACTTTCCGCCCACTTATCAGAATTGCTTATGTGACCGCAATTCGGAATCGGCACTCTGAGACAGTCGACAGGGCGCTAGTTTTGCGGAATTCCGATTCGGGGCCGAAATTTCGCAGTAGAGCATGTGTACTAGTACACCGATTGTTGTACCCCTTTGGTAGGACGTGGATAGTTGTTCGCCCGACGATCGGAACCGCCCGCGAGGCCCCAATTTAAAATCGACACTTCGATCCAGTCGGCACAAGGTCGCATTCAGAGATTTCTGGTCCGACGCCCAAATTCCTCTCCAGGAGCGTGGTCGCGGGCTGCCGATGCGATCGCATACGGACACCCCTTTGCTCAAACGAGCATAACTTTCCGCTCGGTTATCGGAATCGCTTATAAGACCCATATTCGGAATCGGCACTCAAAGGCACACGTCGCCCCCTTATCGCCTCAAGCGATAAGACGTCATTTCGGGGTCGAACAACATTCATTTCGCACTCCAAAATTACGATTCCAGCCGAAGATCTTCCCTTTTCCAAGGTTTTCTAGTAGTAGCATCTCCCTCGATTACTCGAATCACTGGCGGGACAACCACACGAAGTCGGCCTATCATGGCGATCGGAGGTTGTGTTCAACTCGGCGTGAGAACTCCTCCCCAAGTCGTAGATATGGGTGCACAAACATCGCCGATTTAGTCACCCATTCTGGATTATTCCCACCCCTTCAGCGAAAGAACTGGGCATAACTTTCCACCCGGGTATCGGAATCGCTTATGTGACCGTAATTCGGAATCGGCACTCCGAGACGGTCTACGAGGCGCTAGTTTTGCGGAATTCCGATCCAGGGCCGAAGTTTCGCCGTAGAGTGTGTGTACTAGTACACCGATTGTTGTACCCCTTTGGTAGGATGCGGATAGTTGTTCTCCCGACGATCGGAACCGGTAGCGAGGCCCCAATTCGAAATCGGCACTTCGACCCAGTCGGCACAAGGTCGCATTCAGAGATTTCTGGTCCGGCGCCCAAATTCCTCTCCAAGAGCGTGGTCGCGGGCTGCCAATGTGATCGCATACGGACACCCCTTCGCTCAAACGGACATAACTTTTCGCTCGGTTATCGGAATCGCTTAGAAGACCCCTATTCAGAATCGGCACTCAAAGGCACCCGTCACCCCCTTATCACCTCAGGCGATAAGATGTCATTTCGGGGTCGAAAAATATTTGGTTCGCACTCCAAAATTACGATTCTAGCCGACGATCTTCCTGTTTCCAAGATTTTCTATTAGTAGCATCTCCCTCGATTACTCGAATCACTGGCGGGACAACCACACGGAGTCGGCCTATCACGGCGATCGGAGGTTGTGTTCAACTCGGCGTGAGAACTCCTGCCTAGGTCGTAGATATGGGTGCACAAACATCGCCTATATAGTCACCCCTTCCGATTTATTCCCACCTCTTCAGTGAAAGAACTAGGCATAACTTTCTGCCCGGGTGTCGGAATCGCTTATGTGACTGCAATTCGAAATCAGCACTCCGAGACGGTCGACAAGGCGCTAGTTTCGCGAAATTCCGATCTGGGGCCAAAATTCCACTGCAGAGCGTGTGTACTAGTACATCGATTGTCGTACCCCTTGGGTAGGACGCAGATATTTGTTCGTCGGCGATCCGAACCGCCCGTGAGGCCCCAATTCAGAATCAGCACTTCGACCCGGTCGACACAAGGTCGTATTCGGAGATTTCTGGTCCGGCGCCCAAATTCCTCTCCAAGAGCGTGGTCGGGGGCTGATGATGCAATCGCATATGGACACTCCTTCGCTCAAACGGGCATAACTTTCCGCTCGGTTATCGGAATCACTTATAAGACCCCAATTCGAAATCGGCACTCAGAGGCACTCGTCGCCTACTTATTGCCTCAAGCGATAAGACTTCGTTTTGGGGTCAAAAACCTTCGTTTCGCACTAAAAAATTGTGATTCCCTCCGACGATCTTCCGGTTTCCAACTTTTCTGGTAGTAGCGTCTCCCTCGATTATGTGAATCACTTTCGGAGCAACCACATGGAGTCGGACTATCACGGCGATCAGAAGATGTGTTGAACTCAGTGCGAGAACTCCTTCCCAAGTCGTAGATATGGTTGCACAAACATCGCCAATATAGTCACCCCTTCCGTTTTATTCCCACCCCTTCAGCGAAAGATCTGGGCATAACTTTCCGTCCGCGTATCAGAATCGCTTATGTGACCGCAATTTGGAATCGGCACTCTGAGACATCGACAGGGCGCTAGTTTCGCGAAATTTCGATCTGGGGCCAAAATTCCGCCGCGGAGCGTGTGTACTAGTACACCGATTGTCGTACCCCTTGGGTAGGATGTAGATAGTTGTTCGCCCGGTGATCGGAACCGTCTGCGACGCCCCAATTCAGAATCAGCACTTTGACCAGTCGGCACAAGGTCGCATTCGGAGAATTCCAGTATGGCGCCCAAATTCCTCTCCTGGAGCGTGGTCGCGGGCTGCCGATGTGATCGCATATTGACACCCCTTCGCTCAAATGGGCATAACTTTCCGCTCGATTATCGAAATCGCTTATAAGACCCCTATTCGGAATCGGCACTCAGGGGCGCCCGTCGCCCCTTTATCGCCTCAGGCAATAAGACGTCATTTCGGGGTCGAAAAACCTTTGTTTCGCCCTCCAAAATTGCGATTTCAGTCGACGATCTTCCCGTTTCCAAGGTTTTCGAGTAGTAACATCTCCCTCGATTACGCGAATCACTGGCGGGGCAACCACACGGAGTTAGCCAATCACGGTGATCGGAAGTTGTGTTCAACTCGGCGCGAGAACTCCTCCCCAGATCGTAGATATTGTTGGGGATCGGATGGGTGGATGGATCAGATCTAGAAGGGGGGGTTGAATAGATCTAATCCCAATTAATGCAGAAACTTAAGCAATTTAAAATTACTTCGAATCAGAGATCAAATCACCCAATTAATTTACTGATCTGAAGTGTGATTAGTGTGTGTGAGCAAATCATTAGTAGTATGAGCGAAATCCCTATGCATGCATCTAGCGTAAAACAAAGTCAAATCACAATTCAAACCATTGCACAGAGGATTTTAGGTGGTTTGGAAATCACCTCCAGTGACTCCTACGTCCACCCCTCACATAGTGAGGCCACACTACTCTATAACCTTGAGTACAACTCACACAGGAGCACGACAACTCCAAACACCCTTGAGCACGGCGACTCAAGAAACACCTGGAGCACGGCGACTCCAAACTGAGCACGACGACTCAAACCACACAGTGAGTACGACGACTCACAACCCAGAGCACGACGGCTCACGGTACAAAAGCTAGATCCAACACAAACGAGATCAGATCCTCTAGCAATGATCTGATTCAAGACAGTTTCGTACACAGAAATTTGTGCAGAACTTCATGCACAAACATCATTGACGAAATAGAGAAGAACAAACTCTGATATAAGGGAAAAAGATGTAGAAAGAGTGTTCTTCGATGAAGAGGCCTTGCAGACGCTTCAATTGAGGAGCCTTGATGGAAATCGATGGAGATTCTCCTCAATTGGCGATGCTCTACTTTGATGGCATCTGAAATGCCAGAAAATCCTTCTTCTCCTGAGTCTCTTCAGTTGGATCTGCTCCCTTGCCTTGAACAACAACCTCTCTCCAGGGATCCCCCTTGATTCCCTTGATCTTCCTCTTGAAAGGAAGGCTTGCAGCTTCTGGAGATAGAGACAGATCTGGAAAACCCTCTTTGGCCGCCAAAAGGCTTCTTCTGGAAGTGTATGGGCTCTCTTGCCTTTGGGGTCCAAGGAACATGGGTATTTATAGCCCCATATGTCCATAAAGTGCCTTGGGGTGCATGGGCACGGAACCCTAGGTCAAATCCCCTAAATCCCAAGCATCCACGTGTACAGAGAAATTCACGATTTTGACCTTCAGCCGGAGTGTGTCGACCTGCCCTGAACTAGTGTCGACCTGCTATCCCATTTCTGCAACTGGTCTGCTGGAAATTGGGTCTAGTGTCGACCTGCCCTGAGCTAGTGTCGACCTGCTGTGGAAATGGATTTTTTTAAATCAATTTTAAAATCTATTTTATCATGTTGTCTCATATTCTCATGGATGAATGCATATTGCGAATCCAAATCCCATCGAATGCTACACGAGCAATGGCGACGTGAGATGGATCGGCAATTTGCACAGCGCGGGCGTGCCAGTCACCGAAGTGACAACAAAGTGTTCTGCCTCCGAGAGTCGGAGGACTTTAAGTCTATTGTGCGCACCGTTTGACTTCGTCAAACGAAAGTGAGTGTCGGGTCCTGGACCAAGATCCCGCCGTTGCCTGAGCGCAACGACGTTAATTACATCTCTTTTAGAAAGAGAAAACCCTTGATTAATCGCCAGAATAGAAGGTCTTATGGCCTAAGTCAGGACATCCGATAAAAGGTGCAAAATAAAACTACAAGATTGCAGTTAATTTTGAAAGAGGTTTAGATGTGTATATGCTTTTCATCTTTTAACAGTCAATTTGCATGCTCATTTATTTATTCTTTTATTTATTACACAATTTTTTTTATTTGGTAATGCAAGAAATTTGATATGTTTTGGTTGTCATTAATTTTTCATGATTTGAAGTCATTTGGTCATTTGAATGCTCAAACATCATCATGCAAAACCCATTCGATTCAGCAGACAAAGCGATTCGGCAGCCAAAACGATACGGCAAGGGCGAATCGGCAAGGGCCAATCTGCCAGGGTGAAACGGCAGGGATACTGTAGCAGTGATACGGCAAGGGCCCTGCCGGATCGGTCCTGCCGGATCGGTCCTACCGTATCAGTCCAATTTTTAGGCATAAGTGATACGGCAGCCCCATTTATGCATAATTCTCGAAATCCGCGGGGAATCTGAGCGTGCAATCAGGAGGATGGGATATTTAACCCATATAGACAGTACTCATGAACTCAAACGGGGTCTGGGTATCAATTACCCGACACTTGATGTTCAAAGCCGTGCGGAAAAGCGATACGGCAAGCCTTTGGGGATTTGATTCTCGAAATCTGTGAAGGGGCTGAGCCTCAAATCTTGGGGGCAGAACCCTTAGGGTATAGAAAACCAATCCATGAACTCGGATCAGGCCCAATCAGTGGCGATCCGGCACTTCATGTTCAAAGCCGTGCGGAAAAGCGATACGGCAAGCTTTTGGGGACTCGGTTCTCAGAATCCGTGAAGGGGCTGAGCCTCAAATCTTGGGGACAGAACCCTTAGGATATAAAGAACCAATCCATGAACTCGGATCAAACCCAGATGGCGGCAGTCCGGTACTTCTTTTCAACGCCGTACGGGAAAACGATACGGCAGGGCTTCCGCGGTCTCGTTCTCGAAATCCGTGGAGGGGTTGATCCTCAAATTTGGGGGACAACATCCTTCAGGTACAGAGAACAGACCCATGAACTCGGATCGAGCCCAGCCGACGGCGGTCCGGTACTTTCTTTTCAACGCCGTACGGGAAAACGATACGGCAGGACTTCCGCGGTCTCGTTCTCGAAATCCGTGAAGGGGTTGATCCTCAAATTTGGGGGACAACATCCTTCAGTTATAGAGAATGGACCCATAAACTTGGATCGAGCCCAGATGGCGGCAGTCCAGTACTTCCTTTTCAACGCCGTACGGGAAAACGATACGGCAGGGCTTCCGCGGTCTCGTTCTCGAAATCCGTGGAGGGGTTGATCCTCAAATTTCGGGGACAACATCCTTCAGGTACGGAGAACAGACCCATAAACTCGGATCGAGCCCAGCCGACGGCGGTCCGGTACTTTCTTTTCAACGCCGTACGGGAAAACGATACGGCAGGACTTCCGCGGTCTCGTTCTCGAAATCCGTGAAGGGGTTGATCCTCAAATTTGGGGGACAACATCCTTCAGTTATAGAGAATGGACCCATAAACTTGGATCGAGCCCATCCGACGGCAGTCTGGTACTTTCTTTTCAACGCCGTTCGGGAAAACGATACGGCAGGACTTCCGCGGTCTCGTTCTCGAAATCCGTGAAGGGGTTGAGCCTCAAATTTGGGGGACAACACTCTTCAGGTATAGAGAATAGGCCCATGAACTCGGATCGAGCCCAGCCGACGGCGGTCCGATACTTTCTTTTCAACGCCGTTCGGGAAAACGATACGGCAGGACTTCCGCGCTCTCGTTCTCAAAATCCGTGAAGGGGTTGAGCCTCAAATTTGGGGGACAACACTCTTCAGGTATAGAGAACAGGCCCATGAACTCGGATCGAGCCCATCCGACGGCAGTCCGGTACTTTCTTTTCAACGCCGTTCGGGAAAACGATACGGCAGGACTTCCGCGGTCTCGTTCTCGAAATCCGTGAAGGGGTTGAGCCTCAAATTTGGGGGACAACACTCTTCAGGTATAGAGAATAGGCCCATGAACTCGGATCGAGCCCAGCCGACGGCGGTCCGATACTTTCTTTTCAACGCCGTTCGGGAAAACGATACGGCAGGACTTCCGCGCTCTCATTCTCGAAATC
This sequence comes from Colocasia esculenta, assembly GCA_014218235.1. NCBI lineage: Eukaryota > Viridiplantae > Streptophyta > Magnoliopsida > Alismatales > Araceae > Colocasia > Colocasia esculenta. The sequence goes on along the minus strand of JACBKR010002082.1, from coordinate 1,540 downwards.
CGTGAAGGGGTTGAGCCTCAAATTTGGGGGACAACACTCTTCAGGTATAGAGAACAGGCCATGAACTCGAATCGAGCCCAGCCGACGGCGGTCCGATACTTTCTTTTCAACACCGTTCGGGAAAACGATACGGCAGGACTTCCGCGGTCTCGTTCTCGAAATCCGTGAAGGGGTTGAGCCTCAAATTTGGGGGACAACACTCTTCAGGTATAGAGAACGGGCCCATGAACTCGGATCGAGCCCAGCCGACGGCGGTCCGGTACTTTCTTTTCAACGCCGTTCGGGAAAACGATACGGCAGGACTTCCGCGGTCTCGTTCTCGAAATCCGTGAAGGGGTTGAGCCTCAAATTTGGGGGACAACATTCTTCAGGTATAGAGAACAGGCCCATGAACTCGGATCGAGCCCAGCCGACGGCGGTCCGGTACTTTCTTTTCAAAGCCGTGCGAGAAAACGATACGGCAAGACTTCCGGGGCTTGGTTCTCGAAATCCGTGAAGGGTTGAGCCTCAAATTTGGGGGACAACATTCTTCAGGTATAGAGAACAGGCCCATGAACTCGGATCGAGCCCAGCCGACGGCGGTCCGGTACTTTCTTTTCAAAGCCGTGCGAGAAAACGATACGGCAGGACTTCCGGGGCTTGGTTCTCGAAATCCGTGAAGGGGTTGAGCCTCGAATTTTGGGGACGACATCCTTCAAGTATGGAGAATAGACCCATGAAGTCGGATCGATCCCAGATTCCAGCAGTCCGGGACTTCCTTTTCAAAGCGTGCGAGAAAACGATACGGCAGGACTTCCGGGGCTTGGTTCTCGAAATCCGTGAAGGGGTTGAGCCTCAAATTTGGGGGACAACATCCTTCAGGTATGGAGAACAGACCCATGAAGTCGGATCGAGCCCAGATTCCAGCAGTCCGGGACTTCCTTTTCAAAGCCGTGCGAGAAAACGATACGGCAGGACTTCCGGGGCTTGGTTCTCGAAATCCGTGAAGGGGTTGAGCCTCAAATTTGGGGGACAACATCCTTCAGGTATGGAGAACAGACCCATGAAGTCGGATCGAGCCCAGATTCCAGCAGTCCGGGACTTCCTTTTCAAAGCCGTGCGAGAAAACGATACGGCAGGACTTCCGGGGCTTGGTTCTCGAAATCCGTGAAGGGGTGAGCCTCAAATTTGGGGGACAACATCCTTCAGGTATGGAGAACTGACCCATGGATTCAGATCAAGCCCAGATTCCAGCGTCCAAAACGTCATGCTCGAATCCTCATGAGAGAGAAACGATACGGCAGGACTTGGTGCAGTCCCGAGGAGGCAATTTGCAGCAGACCCTGGTCACAAGGAGGGGAAGAAAATGCTTTTCTGGGGTCTTTTACGGTGGAAAGAACATATCAGAAATGGAGATGGGGTCCGGGCATTAAATTGTCCTCCCATTCTCATCCAAACTTATAAACTGCAAACCTTAATACAAGGAGAGAAAGGGCAGCGAACAGGAGGTACTGGTCTCTTAAAGCTGAGCAGAGGGGAGGGTTGGAGAGCCATGCATGAC
>JACBKR010002081.1:0-37450 GCA_014218235.1 Colocasia esculenta | reverse complement strand
ACACACCACACTAAATACTAACAACTCTATTTAGTGTTATCTATTTTTAGATAAATTTTAAAAGTGCAAGAAGTCCTATTCACCCCCGTCTAGGACATCTCTAGTGCCATTTCGATCCAACACCCTTGACATCATCAACCTATCAGTAACAACATAGGACATGCTAGCATGTCCTGGTTCAACATAGGGATTATGGGAGATCAATCAATTAAGGGGGGTAAAGTTATCCCTATATATTTATCCCTATATTTTGGTGGTAACTAAAACTCATAAATATTCTGAATATATATAATAATATTTTTCAAGATATTTTATGTACAGGAAATTAGATGTTATCTTTTGCTTCAAAGATTTACACTAAAATTCCATATCGATTTGTTTAAGTCTTCTATCGATTAGAGATGAAAAAGGCTTTCTATTAATTTACATTTAGGTGTTAACCGATTGCTGAACAAATGTTCAACACTGTTCCTGTGGTGGTCCTCGCCGTTCAGGCCCGTTAACCCAATAACGTGCCCGACACGACTCCACCTCCCGCGATCGGGCCGAAGCCTTGCAAGGGATATCATTCACACATGTCCTTGGAAATATAAAGAAACATGCAGAACACACATAAGATACAATTTCTCACATATATTCACATGAATGTACATATTCAGTTCCATACATAAGTCATTTAAACAAGTACAACAGCCCGGGACAAACCCCCAAGGCTCCACAAGTAAAGGCATTACTCTGCTGGTGGTGAAGGCCCGACTCCACTATGGTGCGGTCCCGAACTAGAAGAGGGACAAGAACCCTCATGTTCTTCTTCACTTGGAAGAAGAAGGGGTGAGCCTCACAAGTCACTGGCTTAGTAGGGTAACTCCCCAAAGCCGATAAACATAATGATTAACATATATAATATGTAAAGCTGTAAAGTATTTAAATATATAACACCTACGCATGATGCTATAGCTGCAAGTAAATGGAAAATCACAATAGGTGTACAAGCTACAGGAGGGCACGCCATACATGAGTTATGAGAACTGGTTCGCGACACCAACCACAGACCTAGACAAACAACACAAGTCTACCTCTCAGTCTCGCAGCCACAGAAGAAAGGTCCAGCTGCCGCTCCACCTCAACAAGACAAGAACTATGGAGACAACTAACACCACTCCTGCAAGCTACACAGTTGCAGGCCCAAGCCTGACACCTTTAGGGACTCCGGCCGAGAACCCTAAGGTGAGGCACTAGAAACAGGACTAGCTGGGGACCAGTATGTCTACCGATGTCTGTCCCCCAACCAGGAGCGTGCTACAAGCGATCGCACACCCATAAACACGTGTCGCTGCCCAATGTCATCCTTCCCTCAGCCGGACGTACAACTCAAACTCAGGAGTGAGGGTGTCCAGGAAGATGACTTAAACCTCAACGGTACGCATTGTACCAGGACAAACCCCGAGCAACCGGTGCTGGGGACCCGACTGGAGTGGCAACCTCAGAAGGCGTTATAACCCGACTTGCTATGCACACATTTCCACGCAAAACCTCTCGTTAACAACCATTGTATAAACCGACATGACCCATACTATCCCTACACTGCATGGCCAACACTGCCCAAGCAATGTAGGACAGAAACTGGGTGTACTGGCCAAGGAACCCTTGAGCTCAGGGTGGCCACATTGTGAAATGCGTCCAACACAGAGGTTGCTATTTGACCTAAATCGTGACGAACTTACCTGCCACCTTATGATCTGAATCGCGACGGGCCAAGTCATCGCGTTCACATGAATCGCGACGACTGGTTCCGTCGCCTTTCAGACAATAGAAACAAGCTCTAAACTACCATTCCGGAAATCACACCATAGAGCCATACATGCATGTAAAGCAAGGAATAGAAGTTCAAATGAAACCCTAAACATGGTTTCTATCATGCTTATCCAAATTCCACATCCCAAACCTCAAACCTTATTCCACACAGTCCATACAAAGGAAATCAGGGTATAATTTCCCCTACTTGCAAGTGAAACACTAATCTAACGATATCCCGGCATTCCCCCCGCTTCGAAGCACCTCCTCGCACCGGAATCACGTCGAACGGATGCTAAAACTGCCACAATCGCCCAAATTCCCATTCAAAAATCCGCAGCCAGCTTCTCCCAGCTGAACAGTGCCAGTGCACTATATGGCCTAAGGTAGAAGCCTAAAACACATAGGATTTAAATCGTGTCGTGTCTTCCCGCTGCATTTAGAAACACGTCTGATATCGGCGACGCGTTTAATCCTAGACATCCCTACATGCGTCACGCGGCACGCATGCAGTGGCGCTCACGTAGCGGCAGTGCCAAATCACGTCGATGGAGGTGGATGCGTTCTTATGAGAATCGCGGCGTCTGGTTACACCGCGTTCTTAATGAGCACGACAGAGGCCTATTTGGGCTGAAATGCCCAACCCTCCAGCCACCCACCTGCACCACAAACCTATAAAAGCTTATGTAGACCCATATGGTCTACCAATGGGCCATACATTGGCCTCCAAACCCGGTAAACCTCGATACGAACATACCATATATTACATTACTATCACCTAAAAAGAATTTCGTCCTCGAAATTAAAGGAATAAGCATAAACATAGTTCAACATATATGCAACTATCACCTAAAAAGAAATTAACGCTTACTCAAAAAAGTATGGATACGTCTTGTACATTTCTTCGGCCAACTCCCAAGTATCTTCACCACCCTGCCTGTTCTCCCATATGATCTTTACTAGCTCAATATCCTTATTTCTTAATTTCTGTGTGCGGCGGCCTGTAATCATCCCGCGATACTATGGCATGGACATATCCGACTTCAAATCATCTCTCTGATAGCTGATTACCTGAGTGAGATCACGAATGTACCTTCTTAACATTGAGACGTGAAACACGTCATGTGCATCAGTGAAATCTACTGGAAGCTCCAATCTGTATGCCGTCTCCCCAATTCTTTCCACAATTTGGAACGAACCCACATACCTGGGACTCAACTTGCCCTTCTTGCTAAATCTCATTACACCCTTGGTTGGAGAAACCCTCAGAAACACATAGTCACCAACCTCAAACTGTAAGGGCCTACGCTGTGTATCCGCATAACTCTTTTGCCTGCTCTGCGCCGTTTGAAGCTTCTCTTTAATGAACTTGACCATTTTTGCACCATTTTCGGTCCTCTCATCTGCCTCTCACCCACTTCATGCCAATTCAACAGTGTTCTGCAAGGTCTTCCATAAAGTGCTTCATACAGTGCCATGTCGATACTTGCATGATAGCTGTTGTTGTAGGCAAACTCAACCATACCTAAATGCTGCTCCCATCCACCTCCCCAAACCAAACAACAAGCACGCAACATGTCTTCAATAGTGTGGATCGTCCTCTCCGTTTGTCCATCTGTTTGGGGATGGTATGCCGAACTGTACTTCAATTGGGTTCCAACAACCCTTTGCAAACTCCTCCAAAACCCAAAGGTAAACCTAGGATCTCTGTCTGAAATAATAGTGATGGGAATGCCATGCAACGACACAATTCTGTCCACATATAACCTGGCTAACCTATCCACTGCCCATGACATGCTCACTGCTAGCAACCTGCACACTTTTGTCAATCTATCAACAAAAACCCATATGCCAATGTGACCTGACCCTGCCCTGGGCAAACCTGCAACAAAATCCATTGCTATATCATCCCACTTCCATTGTGGTATCGGTAAGGGCAGCAACAAACCACCTGGCCTTTGATGTTTCGCTTTAACTTGCTGGCATATCAAACATCTTGCTATGAACTCTGCTATTTCTCTCTTCATATTCGGCCACCAAAAATATTTCTTCAAATCTTGGTACATCTTTGTGCTTCCTGGGTGAATGGTATACCTAGATCGATGTGCTTCCTCTAACACTTTCTCCTTCACCCCAGCTTCACTTGGAACATACAATCTATGCCTGAATGGGACCACACAATCATCATCTATGGTGAGATCTTCCATCTTCACAATCTCAGCCAAATTTTCATCTACTTTTTGTGCTTCTATTATCTGCCAATACAAAGAAGGTTCTACTGTGCTACTGGCTAACACTGCTCGCTATTGGCTACTTGGAACAAATATAGAGTTTTCTGCTACATCTTCATACAACTTCCATTCTCTTATCATCATGTGACTCATCACTGCTTTTCTACTCAATGCATCTGCCACCACATTAGCTCTACACGGTTGATATGCTAGGCTGAAATCATAGTCTTTCAAGTATTCCATCCATCTACGCTGCCTCAAATTCAAGTCTTTCTAAGAGAAGATGTACTTCAAGCTCTTATCATCCGTGAAAATCTTAAACCTTTCACCATACAAATAATGCCTCCAAATCTTCAATGCAAACACAACCACTGCCAACTCTAAATCATGTATGGGGTAGTTCTCTTCATGTCGCTTCAATTGTCTGGATGCATAAGCCACAACCTTTCCGCGTTGCATTAGCACTGCCCCAAGTCCTCCGCTAGAGGCATCTGTGTACAGCACAAAACGCCTTGACCTGACGGTATCTCCAATATCAGAGTTGAAGTGAGTCGCTTCTTCAATTCCATAAAACTGCGCCTGCAATCAGATGACCATACAAGCGGTACACCCTTCCTGGTAAGCCTTGTCATTGGTGCTGCAATCTTGGAGAAATCTTGAAGAAATCGCCTATAGTAACCTGCCAAGCCAAGAAAACTCCTAATCTCTGGTACTGACCTTGGTTCCTCCCATTTCATGACCGCTTCCACCTTTATTGGATCTACTGCAACACCTTCACCTAAAATGATATGCCCTAAGAACTGTACCTCCTTAAGCCAAAACTTACATTTACTAAACTTTAGATATAGCTAGTGCTCCCTCAATGTCTGCAATGTAACCCTCAAATGAGCTGCATGTTCTTCTTCTGAGGCTGAATATACTAAAAATCATCTATAAAGACCACAATAAATCGTCTAGATATGGATGGAAAATCCAATTCATCAAATTCATGAAAGCTGTAGGTGCATTGGTTAGCCCAAATGGCATAAGCACAAACTCATAGTGCCCATACCTTGTCCTGAATGCCGTCTTGTCAATGTCTTCTTCCTGAATCCTCAATTGATGGTACCTCGACCTCAAATCTATCTTAGAGAACACCCCTGTTGATTGCAATTGATCAAACAAATCATCTATTAGCGGAAGTGGATACCTGTTCTTTATTGTGACCTAATTTAACTGGCGGTAATCAATGCACATTCTCATGCTGCCATCTTTCTTTCTTACAAATAAAACTGGTGCTCCCCATGGTGAATGACTCGGTCGAATGAAACCTTTCTCAAGTAGCTCTTGCAATTGCTTCTTTAACTCCTTCAATTCTGCAGCTGCCATCCTGTAAGGTGCCTTGGAAATGGGCATGCTACCCGGCTGCAAGTCTACTGTGAAATCCACCTCTTTGTGTGGTGCCAAGCTCGGCAACTCCTCCGAAAACACATCTGCAAACTCTCTCACCACTAGTACTATATCTACTATCTTACCTGTCTCAACCAGGCTAACTGATGCCAAATAGGCTATACACCCTGCATTAATCAATTTCCTAGCCTTAAGGGCAGAAATGATAAATTTAGGGGTATAGAATGGCATATCTTGAAACTCAAACATATCCCCTCCTGGATGGCTGAACGTCACTCTCTTCTGTCTGCAATCAACCATTGCCCCATATGCTTCTAGCCAATCCATGCCCAATATCACATCATATTCTTTCAACTATAGTGCATACAATCTAGCTGACAATTGATTTCCTTGGATCATAACAGGAACCTCATCCAAATAGCATGTACTAAGCATGAAATCCCCGGAAGGGACCTCTACTACAAGTTCACACTGCCTCTCCTCAAATGGATGCACCATACTATCAATGAAGTCTTTGGAAATAAAAGAATGGGATGCACCTGGATCAATTAATGTTCTAGCAGAGAATTCAAGATGTGGTATATACCTTCAAACAGATTCGACGCCTCCGCTTGAGCCCTTGTGATCGCCGTCACTCGTCCTCGTCCTCCTCCTCTCTGGTAGGGCGTGCCTCTACCCCGCTCAGCTGAAAATTACTGTTGCGGCTGCTGCTGCTATGGTACTCCTCTACCATAGCTAGCTCTTCTTGGATAAGGACAATTCCTTGCCAAATGCCCCAGCTGATCACAATTGTAACACTTAAATTCTGTGGGCTGTCTTGCCATACTTTGCTGGGACTCCTCCACCTCTGGCTTATAGCCTCTACCATGGTTAAATCCTTGCTGCTTGCTGCCTCCTCGGCCTCTAAATATCTTCTTTAGCTTGTTTCCCCACTTGCCAAAGCCCGATGAAGAAGCTCCTCCTGAAGGTGCCTTGCCTTTGCTAACACCCGGAGACTGCTGTGGAAGTCGGAAGCTACCTCCACTTGATCTCGATCTACTAGACTGCCTTGCTTGCACTGTTCTTTCTAGTATTGCTGCTCTTTGGGCTGCCTCTTCTACCATCCCCCACATCAAAGGAATCAATGTATCTTGCAACTCCGGCCTCAATCCTCGAATAAAGTACTCAGCCATCATTGCATTGTTAGTCACCACATATGGTGCATACCTACTCAATGCCATAAATTTCATTTGGTACTCCAACACCGACAATTTACTTGCTGAAGTGTCCTAAATTTCTCCCTCTTAGCTTGCTGAATTTGCATCGGAAAGAAAGTGTTGTTGAATGCTTCAAGGAACTCAGCCCATGTGATAGTATCTTCTGCTCTTCCGGTGAATACGGTTTGCATCTTGAGTCTCCACCACTCTTGTGCAAATCCTCTCAAGTGATAAGTGGCTAATATAACTCTATCTGCCTGTGGACACCTCATAGTAGCAAATACCCTCTCTATCTCATGCACCCAATGTTTAGCTGTGTCCGGATTTGGACCTTCTGAATATGTAGGTTGCTGCAACCGCAAGAATCTCTCCACTAACATCATGGACTCCTCCACACTTGTTGACCTCGCTGGTGCAACTGGAGGCACAGGTGGTACCTCTGCTCCATATGGTGGTGCTAAGGGTGCTGACACTACCTCCTCCTAGACCGGTGGTACTCCTGCCGGCTGAACCAGTGGCTGCTGATCTAGCCGTGTCTGAATCTGAGTGATACTGTCCCACAACCTTTCTATCATCTGGTGTGTAGTCTCCTTTGGATCATCACCACCACCTCCCCAATCTCTTCTATCAGCCATTTATAAACCTGCATACACAACATTCCATCCACACAACACACAAGCATATCATTACAAAAATAGGGCCAAGTACCTACAGTAGACTATAATAAGGAACATACTATGTACATTTCCTATTTCTTCATATTTACATAGACCTTGCTCAGATACCAACTATGGCAGTCCTCGCTGTTCAGGCCCGTTAACCCAATAGCGTGCCCGACATGACTCTGCCTCCCTCAATCGGGCCGAAGCCTCGCAAAGGATATCATTCACACATGTCCGTGGAAATATAAGAAACATGCAGAACACACATAAGATACCATTTCTCACATATATTCACTTGAATTTACATATTCAATTCCATACATAAGTCATTTAAACAAGTACAACAGCTCGAGACAAGCCCCCAAGGCTCCACAAGTAAAGGCATTATTGTCATGCCCCGACGCAGAATCTCGGAACGTGAGGCAGTTGCAAGTAAACAGGTACAGAGCGTATAATAGACATCAAGCCATTGGACAAAGAATAAATACTAAAGCAAATGCATCTCATTAATAATTCCTCAAATGTCAATTACAACCATTAATATCAGAGCCATTCTATAGGGTCCAATTACATTGAATAAAAGTAAAAGACTAAACTCAGACTCTAACATAATACTAAGATGCTAGGGTACTCTTGACTTCACTCTTGGTCATTCCCGTCCTCTTGAGTGTAAGTATCTTCCTCGGTCTCACCTGAGAACACATGTCAAACAACGCAGGGTGAGCGATAATGCCCACTAGGACTTAAATCTCATGATCATGCATGCTTTAAATGATTAATGTATTAAAGAGCAGAGTAACTAATGATAGAGAGTGAGAGAGTCAAGTAACGTACGAGATAGCATGATAGCATGTGATTGAAATAGCACAAGTTTCCAAATATAGCACAGAGCAGTATGGCCATATCACAATAGCACAATGTATAACAATAGCACAACGAGTATAGTATAGCACTTTGATTGTCATTCAGATAGTTGAGATAGATAGCACTTGAGTGTAATGCCAAACACTCTGGTCAATTAACTCCCGCGGGCAAATAGCACTTTTGGCGCACCTCCCAGGACTAGACCGAGTCCTTTATATATTGCCAGGCATTAGTTATATTGTTTATCTTTAGACAATCAGTCAATGGCCAATAAAGAGTATCAAGAAATAGATGAGAGTACTAGATGAATAGACGAGTGTATAGAGAACGTGAATAGATGAGCGAGTAGGGAGTAGAATAGAACTATAGGTCATTCACATAAACGTCGATTGAACGAGCGATAGTAACAGTTGCACAACACGCACAATTGGTGTTGGCAGTCAGGTGGAATTCACTACCCTTCCACTGGCCAAGTTATGCATAGGTCCAGAGGTCCGGCGTGATTCAAGATAAGAGCGAGAGAGCATTCTAAGCCGTTTGGATCTTACTAATCCCTAAAGGGTATCATAGGTAATAGGGTACAACCATCTTGTCGGCCATGTGGAATCTATGGACAGTGGAGTCTTACGGAGGCCTTGAACAAGGATTCACTAGTCCGGCAGAAGGAATATCCGACGGAGAGTTTGTCCATGTCAAGAGAAAGTGTATATAGAAACAAGTGCTCGATGTTCAAAGGAATTCTAGAATGGTGGAGCGTCGATAACGGTATTCCCAAAACATCGCGAGAAACGGAGACAAGTCCATTTAAAATAGGGAAATTTAAATACATTATTGAAATAATTACTAGATATATTATGGGATATTTTCATGTCAAGTCAAGTCATATTGGATTGTTACAAGTATGTACATGTGGTAGAGAGAATCATGGATATGAAAGGATCATGTGTATGACTTTTAATTAACCAATTACATGTCCAAGTTTAACAACATCATTTACTGTGTTTAAGACAGTTAACAGGTATGTGGTTACTGTAGAAAGTCAAGATTTGCAAAATTATAGGGTTTTCATGCAAAAGACCAGAAGACGACGTACCCCTGTAAGGATCGCGATAGGGTACATCCAGAACGCGACAGGGCTGTTCAAGGATCATGACGAATCGGTCAGGTCAGACAGCCAGAACACGACGCCAAAGCCTGTCGCGTTTAGAAAGCGACGGGTGGCTTGTTGCGATCAGCCCCTGAGAACGCGGCCTATCGAGCCGTCGCATTCTCAGGTCCTGTGCCTGAGTCCGAGCGGGAAAAAATCCTTACCTTGGATTGTGATCCAATGTCGCTACAACCCTGAATCGCGACGGCTTGACACGTCGCATTCATGAGGTGTTTTCAAAATTTCGATATAAAAATTAGGCAAAATACATGAGCGAGAAAACTGGTCAAATCGCAATGGCATGCTCCGTCGCGTTCAAGACCGACGTTGAAATCCACGTGACATACATATTTATGTGTCAGAACGGTCAAGTCAAAGTCAAAATCACGACGGAGAGTTCGGTTGCCTTTCATGTGAACTTGACGATCTAGTACGTCACGTTCATACAGTCATGAACGCGATGTTTGGATTGGTCGCGTTTTAGGGTTTCAACCGAAAACAGGAGAAAACTAGTAGACATGCATGAAATGCTTATTTCTCAAGATATAGGGCTTCTAGAACAAAAGTAAGAACATGAAAGTTGTTGGGTACGATGATTAGAAGAAAACTATGGCTTTGGTTTCACCTGATTTGCCTCAGGAAGCGTTAAAACTAACATGAACACTAAAAGCCCTAAACATGTGCGATGTTTGGAAAATGCTTAATACTCATAGCAATGTCGATGAAAATTAGGGAAAATAAGTGCATATGAAACTAGACTCAATGCTCCATCCATTGGTATGTACTACATTTAGTTTAAGCCCTAGAACACCTACCTTTGGATGGTTCTAAGATAGGTCTTCTACACAAGTCGCAGCAATGAAAGGTTGGAGAAGAAGCTGGTTTCTAGATCGTCATCCTCCTTTCCTGGTGCCCTAGCTCACCTCCTCTCGACCCCATCATGATGTTGACCCTTCCTAACTAGTCTTATGATGATTATTTATATGATTAGGGTTAATTTCAAGTCCTAATGAGACTAGGAAGGTTGGGTTGTGGTTCTAGCATGATGCCTTCCAAGTTTTGGGGATTCTCCTTCCAGTTGGAGTAGTAATACTATTATGAAACCTACTAGCATGGCTGGTTATGAATTTGGTTTCTAAGTATGGCCAATTACCTTTGTTTTAGCCCTAATTTGCCCCTTCCTATTTTCTGCACAATTATGGTTACGAATTTTAGGATTTAATGTCATTGGGTTTTGTCCTTTGGCCCAATAAGAGTTGTGTTGGCCCAGAATAATTTAAATCGTTGATTCCACTTCTTAGTGTATTTCTATGACTTTTATTTTATTTTTATTTAACATTCTTATTTATTTGCTATTTTTCTTAAATTTTAATTTAATAATTTTCTGGGGCGTTACAAATACGGTTCAACTCATAGGCCAGAATCAGGTGTCTACAGATTGCCCCTCCTTGGCTTCCACTTTGCAAGGGAGCGGAGTGGAATTGCAGTGGAGGTGTCATGGAATGACGGTGAAGCAAAAGTGATGTGAAGTGAACTGAAAAGATGGGAGCCAAGGTAAGAGACACCCCATCTGACCAATGAGCAATAGGAATCTTCTTGAAAGCCCCGAATTAGCTGCTCAAGATAGGATGCAAGGATAACACCAGTCTGGATGAGAAAGAAGAAGATAAAAGAGATGATCAACCCCTTGATTGAGAGGTACCCTAGCCGATTGGCCTGTAGGTTTCGCCTTGGAGGGGCATGTGCATGCCAGGCAGGTAACATTGACTCAAAACCTGGGAGCAGATCGCAACCATAACGGACCAAAAAGAATTTGGATGTGAATTGGATAGAAATCCAGACAGGGAAATAATTGACAAATAGGCAAGAGCAACTTGCTCGGAAGCAAACTTTCTGATTCAGAATGGAATTTGGAATTTCTTGTTCTGAACATAAAGAATAGTTGGGAATTCATCAGGAACCCGTTGTCAGCCAAGGATGAGTCACGGTAACTCAAAGACCTACATGATGCATGCTGGGCTAAAATAAAAAATAAATCATAAAATCAAATGCAAAGAAAGGAGAAAATAGAAAATAGATCAAGGATATTATTGCGAAACCAAATAAGAATGGGTCGAGAATTTTCTTGCAACTACTGTACAAGACCGAATCCATGTCACGCCCCCAATTTTTAGCAGTGAAATAAACTGGGAGACGCAACGAACAAGCATGCATTCAGAAGCCATAGACAAATGACTAATACCAGTAGGGCCCATAATTCAATAATCAAAACTCTATTCATCATAATAAATGAATAATATAATCTCTAATGTCAAAATAAGAACAACTCTTTACTTACCAGTCTTAGCTATCTCTTAAAGAAAGATAAAATTACAATGATGACCAATCTCTCACTAACTAGAATAAAGAAAGGCTCTCTAAAGTGTAATTCACGCTCAACACACAATATTATTCTTAATTCTCGCTTCCAAAAAATGTTAGGAAAGCAGGTATGAGCAAACTAGCCCAGTAGGATTTACGTCTCAATGTGCGAGCAAGGATATAAGTAATTAACATTTTAAGAACTAGGCAGGCACAAGTATAAACAAGATGTTCTAACATGTATGATAAATCCATTGAAAACATAAGTAGCAATGCGTTCAAGAGATGTCCAATGAATTTGAGATATTATGTGAGAATGCCGATCAAGTAAAAGAGATTGTCACGCTGGAAAGTATATCATATGTACATGAGAATATTTACATTTGGAAATAATAAACACGGTCCATAGTTCAAGAAGGTCATAATAACTCATGTGTCAATATCACTAAAGAGGGAATAGTGAGGATTATATAAGAAAGTTCTTTCACGCAAGAAAGTCACTAGGGTATCTTTCAAGAGATCAAGATAACAATGGGAAGTGCAAGCACATGAGACAATTCACTAGCAAGCATTTTGAGTAACCCATTTTTGGGCACTCCACAAGAATGTCCTTTTCATATCACGAAGGGTCTACTAGTGCCTCAAGCAAGTACGTCCCTTTGCCACTCAGGTTAAGGACCAGCACGCAGTAGCAAGTAACAAGTCAAGTCAAGCAAATATATCACATGTAACAAGTACGTGCCATGCCAAGCACCGATCATGATTCCGCACCACGCCAGGCAACACGACATTGTTAGGGGATCAGCCTACCAATCAACTCATGGGGTAACGAACATCTTTGGGAAACTGAGCAATCAACACCTTGGGGTAAAAAGAACTTTGTCGGGGACGAATCTGACAATCACAACCATAGGTAACAGGACTTTGCCAGAATCTCCAGGACCAGATACAGGCCCTCAGTCAAGTTCGTATTGCGTAACACTGGCATGTGTCCCAATAAGCCCATCAACTCATGGGTGACGAGAACGAGTTTTGAGTCCATGACTCCAATATCATTAACATACTTCAAGAAGTATCACAAGAAGGTAATGTGTGTCAATAAGGATGGACTGGTCAAGAGAGTTCAAGACTATCATGGCAAGGACAAAGATTCAGGATCATGATTGTAAAGAGAGTGATCAGGCGTAATTTAAGTTTAACAATCCACTAATGTCTTTGTCATTCAATTTGGACTAATGTCGAGAGAGTAATATGAGAAAGAAAAGTGCACACTATCTCCTGGGAACTTCAATGGTACAACCAGCTCATTCTCCATAAGGGAATCCACGGAGTATAGAGACTTATGGAGGTCTTAACAAAAAGGTTCCTAGTCTGCCAGAACGAAATGTCCAACAGAGAGGTTTCAATTTGTCAAGAAGGGGATACCTAACTTGTGCAAGAGTACAAGTGTAACGTGCATCGAAAACTTGCCAAATCAAGTGTGCTATAGAATAGCAAGAGAATTATGACAAACATGGGAAGTAACTAATAAGACAAGTTTAAAATCAAGAAAGTCCAAATAAAAGAAGATCATTATATAACATGTAGAATAAATTAAAAGCTATGCATGGTTAAGGTAACGTTCTCTACCTGCCATTATCACCAAGCCATTTTTCATTCAAGTTTAAGTTATCATTTTAACCATAAACTGAGCATAAGATGATGAACAAGATCAATCAGATGGTCACAGAGACATGATCATACCATTAAGAATATTAGAATAAGATTTCAAGTTATTAATGTCTTTACAAATGGGTTAAACAAATTTTATATTGCTGGAAGTATGAAAATCATGCTTAATAAAACTTAATAGAACTTAATCAAGCTTAATCATGGCTTAATGAAGCTTAATTGAACTTAATCAAGGTTAATTAGGGATTAACGAAACTTAATTAGAACTTATTCAAGCTTATTAAAGCTTAATAAAACTTAATCATACCTTAATTAGAGACTTAGTTAGGTTTTAATAATACTTAATCAAGCTTAATCAGACTTTAAATAGACTTAATATGGCTAATCATACTTAAATAAGGCTTAATAACACTTAACCAAGCTTAATCAGACATTAAATAGATTTAATCTAGCTTAATCATACTTAAGCATGGCTTAATAATACTACTGGTTGGCCTATGTCAAATAATAAATAAGAGTTAGGGGTTTCTGTGTAAAAAGACAAGAGAAAAGAATAAAAAAAACATGTTGGCAAGACAAGGGGAGGGCTCGGTCTAATGAGCCAGCCGAAAGAGGCAAAGAACCAAGCAATAAAGCTCGGTGTAGTGCACCAAACAGGAGGGCACCTCCAGCTCGGTGCAGTGTGCCGCCGCATGGGGGGCTCTTTTGGCGGGATGAAGATTTCAAAAAGGGCAGGCACATTAGGCCAACCTAGTTCATTCAAGCACTGCAGCACAGTGTGCCCATGCAAGAGCAGGGATTTGCAGAAAATGCGATTTCTTTGTTGGCTTTGAAAAACACCTTTCTAATCCGATTTTGGAGAAACTCTTAACATGAAACTTGTTCCAAACACGTTTTACAAGGTCCCTATATATTGTATTTGAATCAATTTGACCTAGGGATGCGTAAATTTCAATTTTATGACCAAAAAGCCCTAATTAGCAGTATACTTGAAAAATGTTTAATACTATCAAACCAATGCATAAAAATTGAGGAAAATAGAAGGGAATCCTTCCTAACATGTTGAAGAATCTTCAGTCAAATTTTCATGAATTTTAGAAAAGGGGTTTAAGAGATATAATACCAAGAACATGTGACTCGTATGAACACGAAAACTGAAACGTTAGGGCTTTAATTCGATGCATATGCATGATATAAATTGGGGAAAACTTGTCTAACATGCTTGGGACATGGAGAGGTATCTATGAACAAGTTTAATTAGAGTTTGACCTGAGATTACCTACCTTTTGAATGTCTCTTGCAAAGGGGATGAAGAACCACGTTTTTTGATGAAGAACACCCAAATCTTTGCTCTAGAGCTTCTCTTCTTGCTCCTAGCCAATCCACCCACATTTAGCAAGGTTGGGAGAAGGTTGAGGGCGGCCATGAAGGGTTTATGGTGTATTTATAAGTATAGGGTTGTGTAAAAATGAGTTTAAGTTTCCTAATCTTGAGGGTAAGAGTCCTACCATGATTAGAGATCTTTTATATGGCTATTTCCTTCTAATCCCACCCTAATTAAGAGGGTAAGTGGAAGCAAATTCATGCTCTCCAATTGGGCTAGGGTTTAAACTTGTACTATGACCCATTTGACACACTTTTACGCTTAACTAACCCACTTTAAGGGTGGTTATTGGATTATCACAAATTTTAAATATTCATTTATTATATTTGGCTTCCTATTGAACCCAATAAACATGATTGGACATTAAACATCTATCTCTCTCTCTAGATTCTGGAGAGAGAAGCTCTGGGTATCTGGGTTGCGGTTCCTGCTGGGGGCTGGCCGCCGGCCAGTGGCCGGTGGTTTGCTGGTTATGGCATCTCCAGCAGATGGTGGGGCTACCTCGACTGGTGTGGAGGGTGGAGCGTCCTCTTGGGAAGACGATACTATGCTCAGATCATTGTGGATTCTAACCCGCCTCCTTCTGTGCCAATAGGCATCAAGCCACCTGCTTTCACTGATTTTGGAGAGCCGGCAGTGTTCTTCTCTAGGGAAGAGGTCGGTAAATCCATTCTTACTCTTAACCAGGTTGTGATTGTTAGGTGTGCATATGGAAGGAGTTCTATACCAGACTTCAAAAGCTGCCTATCTCAAAGGTTGGATCTTAGGGAGGATTTCATAGTAAGTGTTCTTAACCATAGACACTTGCTGTTGCGATTTGAGAATAAGGAGGATTTTCTGAAGGTCATATTGCATAGAAGCCTTTATATTAAAGATCTCTTATATCGGTTCTTTAAGTGGGAGGCACAGTTTGATTTCAATGCAGATCCGACTATCATGCCTATACGGGTAGGCTTCCCTTTGCTGCCTGTTAATTTCTACTATCCAGACTTCTTAAGATCCATTGCAGGTAATCTTGGTCATGTGTTGAGAATCTACGAGCCTACTTCGGCTCTCACCTAGACACAGGAAGCATTCGTTGTATAGAACTGGATGTTTCTAAGGCCTGACCTGGAAGGATATAGATAGGTTGTGGGCAGGAGGGCTTCTGGCAAAAAATAAATTACTATAAGGTTCCTGCTATTTGCAGCTTCTGCCATAAGCTAGGTCATGTAGAGTCTGAGTGCAAAAGGAAGACGAAGGATGCGGTTGTCATGGAGAACCCTCAGAGGAAGCATAATGCTCAGGAAGGGAAGACAGTGGAAACTGAAACTATTAGACAATCTTGGAGTCAGAAGGAGGGCAGTGAGATTAATAAAGAGATGCCATTGAATAATTATTCTGGTCAGATAAATGGCAGTGTTCTTTTGGTAGACAATTGTGATCAGCAGGCCATGAAGGTCCAGGAGAACAATGTTTATGTTCAAGATTCACAGGATATACAAGTTCCTTCCTCTAAAGTGGTTCATGAAGATCATGCTTCTGAGGGAGTTCAGAAAAATGGGTCTCAGGGGGTTCAGGCAGAGGTTGTTCAGCTAAAATCCCTACTGCATGGGGTGCAAGACAATATGGGGGTGGACAGTCTACATGATTTGGCCTCCGAAGCTGTTGTGGTAGATGAGCATGGTGGTATTCAAGAATTACTAACTGACAAGGAAGATTTTTTAATATCGGTGCAGTCCGAGGGTCTTTCTGAGGAGACCCTGGGATCAGGCTCTCATGGGGAGCATAACGAGTATGTTCAGCTTATACCCACGTTGCATGGGTTGCATGGTAAGTTTAAAGGAGCTCGCCATCAAAGTTCTGGCTGTGATTCTGTTGCTGTTCGTGTTCCTGACGGAGGGGGGATGGAGGTCAGTGTTATTCCGGCGATAACTCCTGCCAGGGAAGAAGATGCCTTTCTGAGTTCGGATATTTCCAAGTTAAAACTGCCCAACTCCATTCTTAATAAGGTTTCTGTTTTGGCAGAGGCGGAGAATATTCACATGCCGAATAAGATAAAATATCACAAGGAGGGAAAGCAGAAAGATCTGGGAGCCAGGACTCGTTCCAAGGCCAAAGCTAATGGGGGATCTTTAACGGGTTATGTGTCCTCATGAATCCATCCATTTTATATTGGAATATCAGAGGAATAGCAAATTTAGCCTTTCGGCGTTCGTTAAAGAGAATTATTTGGGCTAACATTGTGGATTTACTTGCTCTTGTTGAACCGAAGGTTTCCTTAGATAGGGCGATCTCTCTTCAAAGATATCTGGGTATGGATTCGGTTATTGGTAATTGCAATGAAAATTCTAAATTATGGGTCTTTTGGTGGAAGTTTCCTCTCCAGATGGTCAATTGCTCGGACCAGCATATTACTATGGCTGCCATGCAGGATAACATGCCTATTCTTTTTCTAACAGTTGTATATGCTAGTTGCCATGTAGGTGGAAGGCGTTCCCTCTTTGATGATATTCTTAGCTTCTCTGGTGGTGGTTTTCATGTTCCCTGGTTAGTGGGAGGGGATTTCAACTGTATCGCCCTTCCATCGGAGAAGAAAGGTGGTTGCTCAGCGAATCTACATGGCATGCTGGACTTTAATGCTTTCATTTCGGGGGCAGATCTTATGGATGTGGGTTACCCCATGTGTACTTGGTCTAATAATCGAACTGGGCAAGCTGCAATTTCTGCTAGGCTGGATAGGTTCCTCATGAACTCTACCTGTGATGATAAGTTTTCTGGCATGACGGTTAAGCACCTCCCTAGAGGCCCTTCTGATCATGCTTCTCTACTGGTGTCCTTTGGTTCTTCTCCTAGATATCCTACTAGATTCACCTTTCAATCCATGTGGACTCTCATGACACATTTAGCGACATACTCAAGGCTGCTTGGGATGTTCCCATTGGGTGGCACTATAACCCGTTTGTAACTCTCCATCTGAAGTTGAAAGCGGTTAGAGGTGCCCTGCGTATCTGGAATAAGGAGACCTTTGGTAACATTAATGACAACCTGCTGAAATTTGAAGAGGAGGCTAGAGTGAAGTAAGAATCTTTTGATTTAAATCCTTCTATTGAGAACCACACTGCTATGGGTGAAGCTAATGCTAATCTCAGGAGAGCTATGAACCATGTGGAGATTTTCTGGGCTCAAAAGGCCCGTATGCAATGGTTGGAGGATGGTGACAAAAATACGGCGTTCTACCATGCTGTGGTCAAAGGTAACAGGAGGCGAAATACTATATCAAGATTGCAGGTGGATGGTGTTGGAACGAGAACCAGGAGTCCCTCAAGCAAAACGTTGTACAGTACTTTATGTCTCTCATTCAATCCTCGGAGCACATAATTGATGAAACTCTTCTGCATGTTATTCCTTCTATTGTTTTGGATGCTCAGAACATGGAGCTTACTACTACCCCGTCCAAGGAGGAGATCAAGGCGGCTGTGTAAGGCCCGTGATTTTTTTTTAGGTAATTACTTGTGTGAATAATTTTATTGTGCGTAGTACTTATTTATATGTAATGCATGAATTAGTGTTATGATAATGTATACATTGTATATATGTATATATCTATATGTGTGTGGTGTATATAGTTCTGCATGTTTTAAGTCTGTTCCGTCAACCAGTTGGCGTCAATGTCAGTTGACGTTGACTGTGAATCGGAGGCAATATCGATGGACGCCTATTCTGAATCGACGGCCAGAGATGTTGACGTCAATCTCCCAGATCAGTTACGTTTTTCAGATCCGGAAACATCTCCGGAAACACAGCCTTTTGTTTTAGAAACCGACCCCAACGGCTCTAAGCCTTACCCAAACACATCTCCGACCCTTGCCCTTATAAAAACACCCTCGTGGGCCGATCTGACTCCTTTTGACTCTTTGTCAAAAACCCTAATATTTTATGTGCAAAACCCCAACTTGGACCTCTGAGATCCGGCGACTGGCGACTTCATCCGGCATTCTACAACGAGTGGAGAGGAGTCAATACATCCGGGAACGACTTCCCCACACTGGTGTGCTGAGGAGATCAACACAGAAACTGGGTAAAGGTGGATTTGAGGACTCTTTGGTTCAGGTCGAGGAGGGCTTCTTCGACTCAAAACATCGATTGAGAAATTTTCTACAGGCAAGTACCCCATCCACATAATCCCTACATGTGTCTAGTAGGTCCCAGGAACGGCGGGATCCCTTGCCGTTAAGATCCTGAGCTGGCGGCACCCTATGTTGCCGTTAACATGAGTAAACGGCCATACCTTTGCCGTTGAGTTCTTCAGGCAAGAGCAGTGGATTGTCTGCCTTTGTAAGCTATTTTTTCGGATTTCTGCGCATGAGGATATATGGTAAATTTTATATGTTATGTAATATGTGTAGTGGAGCATGTTATGTAATTTCTGTGAAATTTCGCAAAGTGTATTAATTATTCAAAATTTTGAAATACATGTTAAACAGGTTCTGAATATTGTAAATTACTGTTTATGTTATCCTTGTGGAATTTAAGTGTCAGAAATTTTATGTGGTGCTTAAATCGATGTTAGAGCATGTTTTTAAAATTTGGAAATTTTCTGATGACTATGTAAATTTATATATTGTCTTTACTGAAATATAGTGAGCATGTTTTATTAGTGTAGAAATTCAGATAAATAACATAAAAACAATAAAATTCTTAGAAATTGACATATGCTTAGAAATGTCATTTTTCATGGATAGAATGAATTTTGAGTCCAAATAATGATATTCCATTCTAGTTTGACTATTTTAATCTTATGTAATACCACTATTAGAATTTTCAGAAACTGTGTGTACCTCAGAAAAATACAAAATTTGGTATGCATGATGATTAACCTGTAATAGATTTTTGGTTAAAAGTTTGTAATGAAATGATGATAGTGACTATATATTCCAGTTTCATTAGACCTATTGATAGATTAAAACATGTTAATGTGGTAGATATTAAAAATCTGAAATTTTCAGCATGATTAGACTTATTTTGAAAATTTTAAATTCTGAAAATAGTAGTGCCATGCTAGGTAATACCGAAGTATGTGAAAATGTGAACATAGTATAAATATGATAAATTGTGCATTAAGTGTCTGTTAAAAGTTTGGAAAATGTGTAATTGTGCCAATGGGTGACACTGCTACCTTAGAGGGCTGTGGAACTGTACTGTGGTAAAGTCCCCACGGGAAAGTTCAAAGTGTGTGATGTCCCACGGGCATTGGGATTAAATCCTGGAGGCGAACAAGTATCGCTGGTTAGGGTGGAGAGTGCTTCTCCTGGTTCTGCGCAGTAACTAAGATTTATCACTGAAATGCCTAGGTGATAGATATGTGATATGATTAATGTGTGTCCTTCTAAAAGGTGGTTTGGGCTATGTGTCACGACATTTAACAAATGTGAACTTGTGTTTAAGTGGAAGTGAATGTGTAAATTGTGAAATTGTGTAAGTGATCATGTATTAATATGAATTCTTGTGACAGCATGTAAATTGATAACTTCTTAAATGATTATAATATGTACATAGCAAAACAACAAATTTTTCAAGAGTATAAATGTGTATCCATATGAAAATGATTATAGAATCCATGCCAGAATTGTCTCTTATTTATGTGTACAAACTCCATGTTTAAAATGACTAATGTTTAGCTTGTAAGTGTGTGAATGTGGCTAAATGAGTTTAGTTTAATATATTGAAAAGTGTGTAGAAAGCATGCGATAGGCTTTAAGTTATTGAAAATTTTGTATAAGACAATTTCCATGTGTAACCTGTGTAGAAATTATGTTTAGGATTTTTACTTTAGTTAATTGTTAAATCCATGTTTATATGTTATTGTGTAGTATGACAATGTGAAAGTTATGTGATGCATGTAAGTTTAGTGTGTTTGGTGTTACTTGTTGAGTTCTTTTGAACTCATTCTTGCTTCGGCGTACAGGTGCAGAGATTACTACTTCTTCCGAGGAGATCGTTAGGAGTGACTCGGAGGGGTGTAGGAGACCTTGTTTAGATTCAGCATTGCATTTTCATTTTCATAAGAATGTATAAAGACTCTGCGTAGTCTTATGTGTGATGACCAAACTTTCCCCATATAAATTACTTCACTTATTTATATACATTAATTTTGATGATTAACAAAATAGTACTAATGAATTACTTGAGCTTTGAGAACAGGAAATAAAAGAAAAATGAAAGTTCAAGACAATCAGGTAAGTCTCATTTCATGCTTTGTCCAAGTCTTTCTATCGACTTCTATTGATAAGCAGAACAATTTCCTTCTGACCGAAAAGTTCAATCAAATCGATTCCGCAACGATTTCTTAAAGATGTCGCAACGATTTCTTTAGTTCTCGTAATGATTTCTTTAGAACTCACAACAACTTTCTAGCCGTAATGATTCGTAAGTTCTCGTAACAATTTCTTTAGAACTCATAACAACTTGGTAGCCGTAACAATTTCTTTAGTTCTCGTAACGATTTCTTTGAAACTCGTAACGACTTGGTAGCCGTAACGATTTCTTTAGTTCTCGTAACGATTTCTTTGAAACTCGTACGACTTGGTAGCCGTAACGATTTCTTTAGTTCTCGTAACGATTTCTTTGAAACTCGTAACGACTTGGTAGCCTTAACGATTCTTTAGTTCTCGTAACGATTTCTTTGAAACTCCTAACGACTTGGTAGCCGTAACGATTTCTTTAGTTCTCGTAACGATTTCTTTGAAACTCGTAACGACTTGGTAGCCGTAACGATTTCTTTAGTTCTCGTAACGATTTCTTTGAAACTTGTAACGACTTGGTAGCCATAACGATTTCTTTAGTTCTCGTAACGATTTCTTTGAAACTCGTAACGACTTGCTTGTTGTAACGACTTCATAAGTTATCATAACGATTCTTTAGAACTCGCAACGACTTGCTTGTTGTAACGACTTCATAAGTTATCATAACGATTTCTTTAGAACTCGCAACGACTTGCTTGTTGTAACTACTTCATAAGTTATCACAATGATTTCTTTAGAACTCGCAACGACTTGCTTGTTGTAACGACTTCATAAGATATCACAACGATTTCTTTAGAACTCGCAACGACTTGCTTGTTGTAACGACTTCATAAGTTATCATAACGATTTCTTTAGAACTCGCAACGACTTACTTGTTATAACGATTTCATAAGTTAGCATAACGATTTCTTTAGAGTTCATAACGACTTGATAAGTATTCATAACGATTTGCTCTCTATAATGACATATTAGTGTTCAAAACGATTTCATAAGTCATTCAGTCATCGATTTCATATATTGATATCCTATTCATCTTAAAGCATTGACCAGTCAAAGCCCAAGTAGACATCTCTCTGACGCTTTTGCATTTATGAGATCTGAACATATCTCTGCATGCATGCAGACCATATCATGCTTTATCGTGCCTACTCTGATAACGTCCTTTAGACTTAAGCTATTTGGCATTACTATTTTCTTGACTATTGCTACTGACGTTGACTGACATCAGAGACAGCTTATTTGTCTGCTATTTGAGATTGACATCTGTGCAGATCTCTGAACTAGCTTCGTGGTACAACGTTAAACAAATAGAAGCCATCGATATCTTTGAAGATCTCATCTCTTTGCGTGCTCAAGTAATCAAAAGACTGAGGACAGGAAGCTTCCAAGACTCCAGATGTCATTCAGTCTAACGACTACTCAAAAGAGAGACAACGGACTCTTTAACGTCTAGATTTCAAATTGAAGATATATATACAAGTCAGAAGAACAGAAGAAGAGACTATGTTCAAGAAAAACATTCAAATTCTTCTGAAGAAAGTTTAGAGCAGAAAACTTCATTCCTCTTAGCTTTTGCTCTTTTGCTCTCTACTAGCTAGTGAAAGATCATTTGAAGAGAGCTTGTGTAGTTCTGAGAGTGACCCTAGATTTAGATTCTTTGCTCTCAGTGCTAGGTCCTTCAGATCATTGCTTGTTGCAGTTTGATCTAGGGGCTTGTCTTTCAAACCTCTCTTTGTGTTGTTCCCTTCTGGTGTGAAGGAAGACCTGGTGGTATCCAGGGTGTTGTTCCCTTCTGGTGTGAAGGAAGACCTGGTGGTATCCAGGGTGTTGTTCCCTTCGGGTGTGAAGGAAGACCAGCTGAGCTGGGTGTTGTTGTGTCCTTAAGGGGGACTGTACCCTTGATTAGTGAAATCCTGAGGTATTGCTCAGGGACTGGACGTAGGTCTCCTGTGGAAAGGAGTTCCGAACCAGGATAAAAATCCTACTGTCTTGTGGTTGTATTTTGTGTGATTGCTATCTCATTTCCTCTAACTCTAACCTTCATTTAAGTTGTTGTGTAATCCTTTTAGTGAACAGGTTTTTTAATCGAAGATCAAATTTTTAATAACCCATTCACCCCCCCTCTGGGCTAGCTAGCTGGGCAACAATGTGGACAATTTATTTATTTTATTTCTAAATTATGAAAAGTTTGGTTTTGTTTTCTTCTATATGGACTGTGAATAGAATGTGGATGATTGAATAAGAGTTACTTTTCAGTCATATTCAATTCCGCTGTCATGTGAATGTATTTATGTATATTCCACCTATTATATAATTGTTGGGTAAATGTCCCACTGTAGCGGCGTTCATTATATCGATGAGGGTTGGTATAACCGTACCGGTATAAGGAGGGTCGTTACAGAGATTGGTATCAGAGTCAAGGCTGAAATTGTACATAAATATACACATAAACCACCATCTTCATTGTATGCTAAGTCTGTGTAGATTGTCCACATATGGATAGTTAGAAATTAGATAGCCTAGTTTCTAAATTGTGATTAAATTATTTTGCAGGCTATGGCTTCACGTGGTAGGCGTGGTGTTCCTGCTCGTGAGGGTGAGCAGAGGAGAGATGAGACTAGGCATGAGGATCAGGGTGAGCAGCAGGCCCTAGCACCCCAGGGTCCTGTGCTTCCCCCACCGCCACCAGTAGACTATGGAGTGTTCATGCAGGGTTTAGTGTAGGCCATGCAGACGCAGGCCCTCACCCAGGCTGCACTCCAGGCTCAGCTGGAGGCTCAGGTTAGAATAATAAGATAAAGTAGTTTGTTTTATTAAATGCATGTTTGATATGTTGTATGTGTTGCTTATGATGCTTGTTGTAGCAGGCTCAGGTGCCAGCTCCCCAGGCTGACCATGGTGGACCCTCCATCATGGAAAGGTTCAAGAGGATGTCGCCACCCTCTTTTAAGGGGGAGAGCGATCCATTATTAGCTGAGAGCTGGATGAGGGAGATTGAGAAGATCTTCGGGCTATTAGGTGTGCTGAGGATGACAAGGTCACTTTAGCCACCTATATGCTACAGGTATGTGTAAATTAATTTGGTGGTTATTTCTTTAAGTATAAATTATGTTGGTTAGTCCTTATGGATGGTTTTGGTAGGAGCGAGCCGATGTGTGGTGGTCCTCGTTGCTGCGTACTCGGTTCGAGGATGGTGCTGTGGAGGTTGGTTGGGATGAGTTCGTGACGCTATTCCGAGCCAAGTTTGTTCCGGAGCACATCCAGGACAAGATGGAGCAGGAGTTCCTCTTGTTGACTCAGGGCTCCATGACCGTACTAGAGTACGAGGCTAGGTTTGCAGAATTATCAAAGTATGCGCCTCATATAGTAGCTGATGAGCACAAGAAGGTGAAGAAGTTCGTGATGGGGCTGAGACCATCACTGAGGACGAGGTTGGTGACTTTCGATCATCGCACCCTTGAGGCAGCACTTGGCGCGGCGTGTCGGAAGGAGGGAGAGATGGAGCAATATCTAAGGAGAAGAAGGCTTCTCAGAAGAGGCCAGCAGCTCCATTTCAGAGGCAAGAGAGAAAGAAGGCGACTTTTCAGTCACCGCAGCATTCTGTGGTATTGAGAAGCAGTTAGGTATCTTCTCAACGTTCCCCTAATGGTAAGAAGGAGTGTCCTCATTGCGGGAGGGCACATGGTGGTACGGAATGTTGGAAGCTGGCGGGGAAGTGCTTAAAGTGCGGGAGCAGCGAGCATAGGATCAAGGATTATCTGAGGCTTCAACAGGGAGTCTAGCGTGGACCAGCCCCAGAAGCAGCAGCGCTAGCGACGGGATGACCAGGGAGACCTCGAGCCCCAGCTCGAGTGTTTGCGTTAGCTCGTGAGGACGCCGAGCAAGCGGATCACGTCACCGAAGGTACGGTTCTATTCTTAGGTGTTCATGCTCGGGTTTTTTTCGATACGGGTGCTACCCACTCGTTCATTTCTGAGCATTTTGCTAGGCAGTTAGCCTTAGAGTCAGGGATAGAGTCTGAGGATTTAGAAGTCCCTTTGTCTGTGCACACACCTGCAAGTACGGTATCGACTAGGAAGTGTATTCCGTCTTTACCAGCGTGCATTGAGGATAGAGTCCTAGAAGGGTGTTTCTTCTTACTAAAGATGAAGGACTACGATGCTATTCTTGGTCTGGATTGGCTAGAGGAGCACTATGCATTAGTAGATTGTTGTGGGAAGAAGATCGTTTTTCGCATTCCTGGTGAAGATGAATTTTCTCATCCTTTGCCAAGAAACTTGGCAGGGAAGTTTGTCATCTCTGCCATGAGGGCGATGAGAATGGTGAACAAGGGTTGTGACGCTTTTCTTGCCAGTGTGGTATTAGTACCCAAGGCTGATGAGTCACTTACTCTTGCGGAGATTGATGTAGTGCCGGAGTTTCCAGATGTTTTTCCTGATGATTTATCTGGATTGCCACCAGCTAGAGAGATAGAGTTCACTTTAGAGTTGCTTCCAGGTACCTCTCCTATCTCGAAGGTACCTTATCGGATGGCACCTGCAGAATTAGCAGAGCTAAGAAAGTAGTTGCAGGATTTGTTAGATAAGGGATTTATTCGCCCTAGCGTTTCCCCTTGGGGCGTACCTGTCTTATTCGT
This sequence comes from Colocasia esculenta, assembly GCA_014218235.1. Taxonomy (NCBI): domain Eukaryota; kingdom Viridiplantae; phylum Streptophyta; class Magnoliopsida; order Alismatales; family Araceae; genus Colocasia; species Colocasia esculenta. The sequence continues at coordinate 11,831 of JACBKR010002081.1, read as the reverse complement.
GAAGAAGAATGATGGGTCACTTAGGTTATGCATCGATTATAGGAAGCTAAACCAAGTGACGGTGAAGAACATGTATCCCTTACCTCGGATTGATGATTTGTTTGACCAGCTGCAAGATGCATCAGTCTTTTCTAAGATTGATTTACGATCTGGTTATCATCAGTTGAGGATTAGGAGTGAGGATGTGTCCAAGATGGCTTTTAGAACCCGTTATGGACATTATGAGTTTTTGGTCCTTCCTTTTGGTCTGACCAACGCCCCTGCAGCGTTCATGGACCTCATGAACAGGGTGTTTAGATCGTATCTAGATAGTTTTGTGGTAGTTTTCATTGATGATGTGCTGGTCTACTCTCCGGATGAGGCCACACACCGTCAGCATTTGAGGATAGTGTTAGAGGTTCTCCGTGAGCACAAGCTGTATGCAAAATTCAGCAAGTGCGATTTTTGGTTGCGCGAGGTTATTTCCTTGGGCATGTTATCTCCAGTGCTGGTGTAGCAGTGGATCCAGCGAAGGTCCAGGCTGTTATGGATTGGGAGATTCCTAAGACTCCTTCGGAGATTCGGAGTTTTCTTGGTTTGGCGGGTTATTATCGGCGATTCATTGAGGGATTTTCATCCATCGCCGCACCATTGACTCAGCTAACCAGGAAGGGAGTAAAATTTGTCTGGTCTGAGTGTGAGAGTAGTTTTCAATTATTGAAGACTAAACTCACATCGGCTTCTGTGTTAGTTTTGCCGAGTGGTGTAGAGGGTTTTGCTATCTACACGGATGCATCTCGGATTGGCCTTGGCTGTGTATTGATGCAGCAAGGAAGGGTAGTAGCGTGTGCTTCTCGTCAATTGAAGGAGCATGAGCGAAACTATCCGACTCATGTTCTTGAGCTTGCGGCAGTGGTTCATGCACTGAAGATCTGGAGGCACTATCTTTATGGTGTCAGATTTGAGGTGTTCACTGACCACAAGAGCCTAAAGTATCTTTTCTCCCAAAAGGAATTAAACCTTAGGCAGAGAAGATGGATTGAGTTCCTGAAGGACTATGACTTTGACCTCCAGTATCATCCTGAAATGGCGAATGTCGTAGCGGATGCCCTTAGTAGGAAGAGGTCATCTCTTCAGCAGGATTGGAAGATGTTGGAGGATGCAGCATGTGCGATGACTGAGTTAGAGCCATCATTGTGCCAGGCTTTTGTAGCTCAGTTGTCCATTAGGTCTTCGGTGTTGGATGCGGTGATCGAGCAACAGAAAGCCGACCCTAGACTCCAAGAGTTAGTGGGCAAGGCGGGCATTTCTCGTGATGAGGATGGTGTGATTAGATTCCATCACCGTGTTTGTGTTCCTGACATCGTGGATGTCCGTGATCGTGTATTAGCCGAAGCTCATAGGTCTAGATTCTCTATTCATCCGGGTAACACTAAGATGTACCAGGATTTGAAGAGATCTTTTTGGTGGTCTGGCATGAAGAGAGATGTAGTAGAATTTATGTCTAGATGTCTAGTTTGCCAGCAAGTGAAGGCCGAGCGGCAGTGACCATCTGGTCTTATGCAGAAGATGGAGATCCCAGTATGGAAATGGGAAGCTGTCACTATGGATTTTGTTACGGGTTTACCTCGATCTAGACGAGGTAATGACTCGATTTGGGTAGTGGTAGATAGATTCTCGAAGATTGTGCATTTCTTTCCTATGAAGAAGAAGCAGTCAGTAGAGAGTTTAGCTAGATTGTATGTTAGTAGTATTATTAGATTGCATGGAGTACCGAAGTCGATCATTTCGGATTGAGACCCGAGATTTACTTCGAGATTATGGAAGGGTCTTCACGATGCGTTAGGTTCAGAGTTGAAGCTCAGTTCAGCGTTTCATCCCCAGATAGATGGACAGTCCGAGAGGACTATCCAGACGCTCGAGGATATGTTAAGGGTGTGTGTTCTAGATTGGAAGAATGATTGGGAGCGCCATTTACCTTTAGTGGAGTTTGCATATAACAACAGTTTTCATGCGAGTATTGGTATGGCTCCATTTGAGGCTTTGTATGGTAGGCCCTGTAGATCTCCTTTGTGTTGGAGGAGACAGGCGATAGGCAGTTGATAGGTCCGGAGTTAGTTCAGGAGACTTCGAATAAGGTTCAGTTGATTAGGAAGAGACTTGTTGCGGCACAGGATAGGCAGAAGAGTTATGCCGACAACAGGAGGAAGGATTTGGAGTTTGCAGTAGGCGAGCATGTCTTTTTAAAGATTTCGCCTACTCGTGGTGTAGTTAGATTTGGAAGGCATGGTATGTTAAGTCCTAGATTTATTGGCCCGTATGAGATTCTCAGACGATTTGGCAGCGTGGCATACGAGCTAGCTTTACCCCCAGTGTTAGCTAGTGTTCATCCTGTTTTCCACGTTTCTATGCTCAGGAGGTATGTCAAAGATCCATCTCATGTTATTAGTCACGAGCCAGTGGAGATCCAGCCAGATCTTTCTTATGTAGAGCAACCAGTAGCTATTCTTGACCGGAAGATTCAACATCTTCGAAACAAGAGCATGCGTCGATGAAAGTCTTATGGCGCAACTTCTCGCGAGAGGAGGCTACTTGGGAGCTTGAGGATGCAATGAAGAAGAAGTATCCTCAGCTGTTTGAATATAGTTGGTTTAACTTCGAGGACGAAGTTTCTTTAAGGGGGAGAGGGTGTAAGGCCCGTGATTTTTTTTTTGGGTAATTGCTTGTGTGAATAATTTTATTATGTGTAGTACTTATTTATATGTAATGCATGAATTAGTGTTATGATAATGTATACATTGTCTATATGTATATATCTATATGTGTGTGGTGTATATAGTTCTGCATGTTTTAAGTCTGTTCCGTCAACCAGTTGGCGTCAACATCAGTTGACGTTGACTGTGAATCGGTGGCAATATCGATGGACGCCTATTCTGAATCGACGGCCAGAGATGTTGACGTCAATCTCCCAGATCAGTTACGTTTTTCAGATCCGGAAACATCTCCGGAAACACAGCCTTTTGTTTTAGAAACCGACCCTAACGGCTCTAAGCCTTACCCAAACACATCTCCGACCCTTGCCCTTATAAAAACACCCTCGTGGGCCGATCTGACTCATTTTGACTCTTTGTCAAAAACCCTAATATTTTATGTGCAAAACCCCAACTTGGACCTCTGAGATCCGGCGACTGGCGACTTCATCCGGCGTTCTACAACAACTGGAGAGGAGTCAATACATCCGGGAACGACTTCCCCACACTGGTGTGCTGAGGAGATCAACACAGAAACCGGGTAAAGGTGGATTTGAGGTCTCTTTGGTTTAGGCCAAGGAGGGCTTCTTCGACTCAAAACATCGATTGAGAAATTTTCTACAGGCAAGTACCCCATCCACATAATCCCTACATGTGTCTAGTAGGTCCCAGGAATTTTTACAGATTTTTCTCGTGTTCTGGAACCCCATTCATATAATCTTTTGGGTATTCAGTCTGTGTTTTTCACAGACAGGAACTTAACGGAGGGATCCTTGCCATTAAGATCCTGAGCTGGCGGCACCCTATGTTGCCGTTAACATGAGTAAACGGCCATACCTTTGCCGTTGAGTTCTTCAGGCAAGAGTAGTGGACTGTCTGCCTTTGTAAGCTATTTTTTCAGATTTCTGTGCATGAGGATATATGGTAAATTTTATATGTTATGTAATATGTGTAGTGGAGCATGTTATGTAATTTCTGTGAAATTTCGTTAAGTGTATTAATTATTAAAAATTTTGAAATACATGTTAAATAGGTTCTAAATATTGTAAATTATTATTTATGTTATCCTTGTGGAATTTAAGTGCCAGAAATTTTCTGTGGTGCTTAAATCGATGTTAGAGCATGTTGTTAAAATTTGGAAATTTTCTGATGACTATGTAAATTTATATATTTTCTGAACTGAAATACAGTGAGCATGTTTTATTAGTGTAGAAATTCAGATAAATAACGTAAAAACAGTAAAATGTTTAGAAATTGACATATGCTTAGAAATGTCAGTTTTCATGTATAGAATGAATTTTGAGTCCAAATAATGATATTCCATTCTAGTTTGACTATTTTAATCTTATGTAATACCACTGTTAGAATTTTCAGAAACTGTGTGTAACTCAGAAAAATGCGAAATTTGGTATGCATGATGATTAACCTGTAATAGATTTTTGGTTAAAATTTTGTAATGAAATGATGACAGTGAATATATATTCCGGTTTCATGTGACCTATTGATAGATTAAAACATGTTAATGTGGTAGATATTAAAAATCTGAAATTTTCAGCATGATTAGACTTATTTTGAAAATTTTAAATTCTGAAAACAGTAGTGCCATGCTAGGTAATACTGAAGTATGTGAAAATGTGAACATAGTATAAATATGATAAATTGTGCATTAAGTGTGTGTTAAAAGTTTGGAAAATGTGTAATTGTGCCAATGGGTGACACTGCTACCTTAGAGGGCTGTGGAACTGTACTGTGGTAAAGTCCCCACAGGAAAGTTCAAAGTATGTGATGTCCCACGGGCATTCGGATTAAATCCTGGAGACGAACAAGTATCGCTGGTTAGGGTGGAGAGTGCTTCTCCCGGTTCTACGCAGTAACTAAGATTTATCACTGAAATGCCTAGGTGATAGATATGTGATGTGATTAGTGTGTGTCCTTCTAAAAGGTGGTTTGGGCTATGTGTCATGGCATTTAATAAATGTGAACTTGTGTTTAAGTGGAAGTGAATGTGTAAATTGTGAAATTGTGTAAGTGATCATGTATTAATATGAATTCTTGTGACAACATGTAAATTGATAACTTCTTAAATGATTATAATATGTACATAGCAAAACAGTAAAATTTTCAAGAGTATAAATGTGTTATCCATATGAAAATGATTATAGAATCCATACCAGAATTGTCTCTTATTTATGTGTACAAACTCCATGTTTAAAATGACTAATGTTTAGCTTGCAAGTGTGTGAATGTGGCTAAATTAGTTTAGTTTAATATATTGAAAAGTGTGTAGAAAGCATGCGATAGGCTTTAAGTTATTGAAAATTTTGTATAAGACAATTTCCATGTGTAACCTGTGTAGAAATTATGTTTAGGATTTTTACTTTAGTTAATTGTGAAATCCATGTTTATATGTTATTGTGTAGTATGACAATGTGAAAGTTATGTGATGCATGTAAGTTTAGTGTGTTTGGTGCTACTTGTTGAGTTCTTTTGAACTCATTCTTGCTTCGGCATACAGGTGCAGAGATTACTACTTCTTTCGAGGAGATCGTTAGGAGCGACTCGGAGCGGGAGTAGGAGACCTTGTTTAGATTCAACATTACATTTTCATTTTCATAAGTATGTATAAAGACTCTGCGTAGTCTTATGTGGACATTTTATTTATTTTATTTCTAAATTATGAAAAGTTGGGTTTTGTTTTCTTCTATATGGACTGTGAATAGAATGTGGATGATGGAATAAGAGTTACTTTTCAGTCATATTCAATTCTGCTGTTATGTGAATGTATTTATGTATATTTCAGCCTATTATATAATTGTTGGGTAAATGTCCCACTGTAGCGGCGTTCATTATATCGATGAGGGTTGGTATAACCGTACGGGTATAAGGAGGGTCGTTACAGGCTGTGTGGAGTCTGAATCCTAGCAGTGCCCCTGACTTTGATGGTTTCACGTGTTATTTCTTCGCTTCTTGTCTGGAGATTATTCACCTGGATGTTATAAAGGCTGTTGAGAGTTTTTTCCAAGGCTTCCCATTGCCGAGAGGGGTGACTTCTTCTCTTATTTCTCTAGTCCCCAAGACCGACTACCCTACGTCCTATGGGGACTATAGACAGGTCAGCTTGTGTAATGTTTTCTACAAAATCGTCTCAGGAATCCTATGTGATAGGCTGATCAGCATTCTCCCTATGATTATTTGTAAAGAACAAGGTGCTTTTATCAAAGGCAGGTACATTCTCGATAATGTCACTCTTGCTAGACAACTTATGAAAGACATCGGTAGGAAGGTTCTGGGTCATAATGTTTTGTTTAAGCTTGATATCAGGAAAGCATATGATAGTGTGGAGTGGGATTTTCTATTAGCGGTCCTCAAAAAATTTGGTTTCTTGAACAGATTTTGTTCTTACATTGGTATGTTGATTACAAATTGCTGGTTCTCTATTTTAGTCAATAGCTCCCCTACTAGCTATTTTCATTCTACTTGGGGTCTTAAACAAGGAGATCCTATTGCCCCGGCTCTTTTCATTATCATGGAGGAAGCTCTCAGCCGAGGTATTAGGAATATGGTGCAAACTGGCTATCTTTACCCTTATGCTGGGCCTAGAGGGAGTACCCCTATATCTCATCTTCTTTGTGCAGATGATACTCTTATATTTCTCAATGGAGGGAAGCATAATGTCAAAAAACTGATGGATTTCCTCAAAAAATACTCTCTTTCTTTAGGTCAGCAAATTAACTCCTCCAAAAGTTGTTTCATGATTTCTCATAGCGCGGCACCTCATGTAGAAAGAATGATTAAGAGGGTGACTGGTTTCAAAAAATAAATAGGTCCTATGGTATATTTGGGGTTTCTGTTGAGACTTGGTAGGGTCTTAGCGTCGGATTATAAACCTTTGGTTGAGAGGGTGAACAGGAAGCTCGCTGCATGGAAGCCTAGACTGATCTCGCAGGCAGGAAGAATTACGCTTATAAATTCTGTGCTTGCCTCCCTTTCAGTCTATCTCTCTGCTTCATCGTCCATCCCAAGTAGTATAATGGGTTACATTGACAAGAGAGCTGCAGCCTTTTTCTAGAGTGGTTCTGAAGGTGTCCGCCGCTGTCATTGGGTGGCATGGTCCACTATACAACGTCCTATTGCGGAAGGAGGTCTAGCAGTGCACAATATAAAGCAGTGCAGGTTGCTTTAGCTGTTAAAACTCTGTGGAATATCCAACAGGGTTCTTCCTACTGGGCTCTATATGCCAGGAATCGCTATTCAAATGGCAATTACATCGTTCTGCCTGGTATATCATCAAATATCTGGGAAGTGGCTCTTCAAGTTATTAAGGATAACACTAAATGGATCCATGGGAGAGGTACAAAGATTGACTTCTTATCTGATATTTGGTTAGGTGAAAGGCCTCTCTCGGAGCATCTCATTGCTCCATATGATGGAGGGAGGGTTACTCTACATGATGTTATGAATGATATCCAGCACCCTATAAGATCTCTTCTGCCTAGTGGGATCCTTCAAGGGGTTGTTCTGAAGGAGATGGAGGATAGGTTTGTTTGGGGGGCTACTGAGGATGGTAGTTTCTCAACAAAGTCTGCTTATAACATGGTAAGGAGCGTTGGGGTGAAGCAGCCTACCCTCACTAAGATCTGGCATAGCTCCTTCTATAGGAGAGCCTCCTTGTTTTGCTGGAAAATTCTGAATAATGCAGTTCCTTTGGATCAGAGAATTGCTGAATGTGGTATACAACTTGCATCGTGTTGTTCCTGTTGTACTAGTCCAAGCCAAGAGGATTTTAACAATCTATTCATATATGGAGATATGGCTACTCCCCTGTGGAAATGGTTTCTTCTCTCATTAACACAAAAATCAATATGCACAGCCAAATCATGATGAGAATTTGGAGTTTTTTGCTTCTCACTAACGTTTATTCTCCTTTTGGATTTGTGTCTCTATACTGCCTGATTTTAATTCTTTGGGAGATATGGAAGGGGAGATGTTCAGCAAGGTTTGAGTCCAAGCGGTTTTCTGCCAGGGTGGTGATTAACAACATCAAGTTTATGGTTGCCAACTCTCTTGCTAAAATGTAATTTAAGGAAGAGCCGTCCAGTTATGAGTTGCAGGTTCTTAATTAGTTTGATTTCAGTCCTCAAGTTTCTCCTAAATGCCTAAAGCTTGTTCGATGGATTCCTCCTATTACAGATTTGTGTTTAATGTGGACGGTGCTAGCAAGGGGAACCTGGGAGTGTGTGGGGGTGGTGGTTGCATCCGTGATGTGCATGGCTCTATATGGGTGGTGTTCGCTCATTTCTATGAAGAAGGCAACAACATGATCGCTAAAATAAGAGCATTATGTGATGGTCCTCGGCTGGCAGATTTCTTGGGTCTTCGCCTTTCTATTGTTAACACTGATTCAAGTGCCTTGGCTAATTCTTTTAAGGAAGGCAGGTGTCCATCATGGAGAGCATACCGCTGGTGATGGGAAGCGAGTGCAAGAATTAACAGAAGTGCTTATAGGATCACCCATGTTTATCGGGAGGCTAATCAGGTCGTTGATGCTTTGGCTAATTATGGTTGTCAATCTAGGGAGAACAATTTTTTATGGGGGTCTAGTAGTGTCCCCTATAATTGTAAAGGTCCCCTAGTTTTAGATAAAATCGGTCTTTATCATGTTAGGCTATCTTGACCGGCTTTATGGTTGTATTCTTCATTTTTTGTATAATTTATTGGCCCAGGAGCATTACTGGTGGAGTGGGAACATTCTCCCCCTCTAGGGGAGGGTGCACTCTCCTAATATTAGTTCCTGAGGACCACTTTTATTAAAAAAAAGAAAAGAAAGAGACATTAAACATCTATTTCACATGACCTAGTTACCTATGATAATGAGTTTTCGACATTATCAGATTTTATCACCTTAACTCGAAGTTTATGATTTTACTAACCCAAACATATTTGTTTGACTCTAATTTCTTTATTATTATCTATATCCCATTATTTAATTTTGTCATCCTAAAATTTTGTGTGATTTCGAGTTGGTTTGCACATGCAATAATGGCGTTTATCATTATTAGGTTTATTCATCTTAAGATTTTGTTTACTGTTGGCCAACCCAATTATTTATGTTTTGACCCACATTCTTTATCATTCCTTATTGTTTAATATCTGAACATAAATTTTCATTTAATTTCGTAGAAATGTCTCACATGTGATAAGGCATTTTCTCATTTATTATATTTTAAAAATTCGGGTTGCTACAATCCATCAACCCCAAACTTATCCAACTTAACAGCCTATCCAGCAATCAACAATGTGCACCTAGATCATCACTATTTTTGGTGAAGGGGAACTTAGATCCCATAGCATATCGAGAACCAATCGATCCTTGAAATGATATAATAAGTAAGCTATCATATAGTAATGCAAGGGATAGAGATAGAGAAATCATACCTGATACTTACCTACGAAGCTCCATTTTTTTTCTTCTGATTTTGATTTTTTATTTTTATTATTATTTTATGACAAATAAACAAATGACAATTGACTGAAAGCAAGGGAAATATGTACAATCATGACATACACACAATCATAGCCTAGATAAATAGACACAATCATAGAAAAACATAATATGCCTTATTGCGGTGCCTCTAGGGGTCCCAACAGTGTCGCGATGCCTCTAAGGGTCACAACCTTGTCACATCGCATCGGGGTGTCGCGATACTGTCTGTGCGCTAGACCCCCAATCCAACCCTTATCTTTATCTTAAGGCCAATTCCATCACTAATGGGACTCATAAACACTATCCTAATGCTAATCTAACCCCTAGACATGAATTAGAGTGGGATTAGCCCCCCTAGAGCTCTATAAATAGGGGTGGAGGGCTCAAATTCGCACCTCACCTTCTCTCTCTTCAACTTCTCTTACTTTATCTCTCTCCAAGCCATGAAGAGATCTCTTGGCTCTTCCAAGCCGACCAACCCCTTATGGTGGTCCTTGGTTCGCCAAGACCGCCTATGCAGAGCTATAGCAACTCACCTCTGTCTCAGCCCAGATAAGCTCCAAGCACAATGTACAGGTATGCGTTGCTTTCTAGCTTTTTCTCTCTCTTCTTCTTCTTCATGTACCAACCTCCTCCTTCTCCTTCTATATTCTCTTGGGATCACGTCGCTACTCTAAGATCCCTTGGCTAGATCACATGATCAAAGCTGTCCCTGTGGCGTCCACCAACCTCTTGCGTGAGTGGAAATTAACCACGGTGCTGGTGCTGGCCAAGAAATGTCGTAAGATCACGCACATATGGATAGCTTGACAACGTTGGTGGAGCTATGGCTTCCTCAGACCCATACTTTCATCTTCCCAACCTTCGAAGCCACCATCTTGCTGGAAGAGTTAGAAATTATGCTTGGCCTTCCCAAAGACGAGAAAGGAGAAGAATGCCTCATCATTCACACCATCTTGATCCCTTTCTCCCAGTGGGTCGTTTCTCAATGCAAGAAAAAGAGCGAGAAATATCTCGCCATCGCCAAAGCTACTGCCATCTGCATATGTGGCGTTATACGCTTCCCGACACAAGATCATCTCCTTCTTTTGCTAATTTGAGTATCCTAGGATGTGTATGGGAGGAGATGCCTATTTTCTAAGCTTTTCATGGGTATCTGTATGCCAGTCTCTCTTCTGTAGCTACTGGGGGACCTTTCTTTGGCTCTGTGATTGCCCTTGAGTGTTGGATAGGTATGAGGATCTGCTTCGAGGCAACATATGATACCTCCATCACGTGCTTAAGCTTGACCCATCACCCTCTCTCTTTTGTCGTGGCTCCACTTCACATGACTACCCAAGCCTAGTGCAAGACTGCAGTGGTGAAGGGCTTGAAGGATTGGAGACTATATCTAAACACGTTGCAGGTGTAGCAGTTCAACATGCGGCCTGCCTACCTCCACGACAACATCATCAGGCTGCCTCAGTGAATTGGCCTAGACTTAAGGTTGATAGGTGATGAAGCTCTAGTCCTCTACAACCCACACAGGTGCCACTTTCAGATCGGCATGCCACACAGTCATTCCAGCTTTCTCACATTACCCACCTTTTCAAGCAAGGAAGATAGGTGATGCGCAAGACGAGTGAGATGTGAGGAGTGTTGTGATACACTGGGAGGTGTGTGCTTCGAGCCTCATCTTGGTGGAGGTGGCGGAAGACGACGATGTGTACTAGGGCTACCTGCAGGAGCTAAGGAGAATCCGGCCATGAGGAGATGGCACCGTGGCAGAGGCTGCACAAGCTAGAGGGCAGTCTTGAGTGATTATGAGTTGTAATAAGTGGTAGGTAGGATATGAAAAAGATTGTATTTGGGCTTTGATTGAGAGTAGATATGATTGGAGATTGTATTTGGATCTTAAAATTAATAACATAGAATTTGTTTCACTGTTATGTGCATCTGAGTACTATCGCGACGAATCTAGACGTCACCTTAATGTCGCGACGTCTATAGAGGGTGTGACCATGTCGCGAGCTGGTAGGGCGTCGCGACCTTAACACGCCGTCTATGATGGTCGTGACTCTACCCGAGAGTTCAAAAACACAGTGGCCCCCTCTTTCTCCCCTTCTGCGCTCAACCAACCATGGCTCTGGTGACTCCTTGTCTTTCCGACGACCTTGCTCTCTAGCAACATAGACTCTCCCTCTCTCTTTTCTCTCACCCATCTTCCCTCTTTCATCCTCTTCCACTCTCTCTTTTTCTCTGGCGGTGGAAGGTGGGAATGGCGAGGGTGGCTCCCATGGTGGCGAACGTTTGAAGAGACCGACTGTGAGATGTGTCTGGCATCGGTAGGAGGAGGCTTCGGTGGCCGAGGAGGTTCAGAAAGTGGAGATGGTGGAGAAGGTGGATGTGGAGGCCGCGACGGAAGCATGGGAGGCGGCTATGAGGAAGGTGAATCCCCGGTGCCCTAGCCCCTGGATTTTGATGTGGATGAGGATGACAGGGTCCCCTAGAGTTCGAATGTAGGGTGAGAGGCCCATGAGAACTGTTGTCGGAGAAGGGTTGCTTCGGTTGGTGGTTCGACTGAGAATGTGACGGCCCGCCCCGTCGCGACAGGATTGTCATGGTGGGGTCAGAAGTCG
>JACBKR010002080.1:0-37346 GCA_014218235.1 Colocasia esculenta | reverse complement strand
AAGTGTACCAACGTAGTAGTGTATTTATAATGGATAACTGACCTTTTTCTTCTCTTTCCTATTCTCAGTTAGAGGGGCTCTCTTCCTCTTTTGCTGAACTTTTATATCCTACAAGAAGACAGACAACATAAAAACACTTAGATGAATGACAGATGTGAGTTATTTTTTACCATTATGTATTTCTGCACCACAGTAGTTCCCTACTCAGTAACAGCAACACCATCACATACGCAAAAAAAGAGAAAGGTATCCCCCTCCCAACGGAAAAAATGAAGGCTTGGGAAATGACTGTCACTATAAAATACAGTGCTGCCAGAAACAATCACGGTACCTATGTGTCTCATATATATAACGGGCTGTTCCGTATTAGTGGTCATACGATTTAACCAAATGATGGAGGAAACAACAATATAATTGACAAGCCTATAGAAGAAATATTCAGCCAACACATCAAACATCCTGCTTCAAAGTTAAGTCGTCAGCCTACCCCCGTGCTGGATGGCTTTTCTTCACTTTGAACCAGGGTCTCTTTTAAGCTCACTTCAGCCAAGCTCGAACAATCAGAAACAATATTTTCAGATATAGAGATCTTAGTGCTAAAAGCACTCTTTGCCTTCTTTTGATGCTCAAACGCCTTCTCAACATTAGGTTGTTTATCACTATTTTCTTTAGACAAGTCCCCCTTCTTCTTGACCTTACTCTTTTTCTTCTTTTGAGGCTTCAGTTCCAGTCTGCCAATGATCTGATCTAACTCATGTACAGTTCTTCCCAGCTCCTCCGCAATTAAATCAGCACCTGAAGAAGTTCCAGTAGCCGCCAAGGCACCCAGCATATCAGTTGCATTTCCTATCTCAGCAGTGTCATCAGCCAGATGTCTCTCCTCCAATTGAATTCCACCCTTGGCAGCATTCTCAAATTCCAGATCAAAAGAAAAGTCCAAAACCTCCCCTTCATTCGGAATTTCTCCTTCTTCCATTTCGTTCTCCTGAACCGTACACATGTGAATGTCTTTCTGATGGCCATTCAATTCCTCTAATCCAGAGTCATCGGTAGACACTCTAAAAGAATCACAACTTTAAGCTGAGCCTCCCTGCAGGATTCCCCCACGGAATGGTGGTTTTCAGATGGCACGGAAAGCAGCTCTGGCACTTTTCGTAGCAGTTTTTCCGGCAATTCATCAATAACAGTCGATCCATTACCAAAGAAACCGTCAAGGATTGTTCTTCCTTGACGCCCTTCTCCATGATCAGGTGCATCCGCCTGTGGACAAACTTCGCTGAGACCGAACGACCCAGCATCTTTCAAAAGTTGTTTTTTCTCAAGTCCATCATAAACAGGTCCATCTTTTCCTTCTCCTCCCTCCTGCAGACCCAATTCTTCCAACAAACTAGAAAAATCAACTGAAAGATCATCCAAGGAACCAGATAAAACCGCGTCCACGCAGGACTGTTCTTTCTGAGACGCAGCATTTCGGGAGTAATCAGAAACCTCTTCTGGTACCTCACAAACCCCTAATCCCTCAACCAGCGGAGGATTCTCAACATGCGCACAAACTACCCCAGGGCACCCGTCGACCAACCCATCAGGTAGTACCTTCGCGTGACTTTGGATCCCATCCACCGGGCGTCACGGTCGGCGGCCTTGCCATGCCCTTCACGCCCATCTCCATTCCTTCCCTCGCCAAGTCCACAACCATCCTCCCCCGGAGACCCACCTAGGGCGGCGGTGCCATCAGGACCTGGAAGCGGAGGGGAGGAACGAGGAGAAGATAGGGGGACGCAAGTCTCTAGCTCGGCGCAGTGTGAGAGTATGCGGAGGACGGTGCGGCAGGTCCAGCTGTCGAAGTGACACCTGCGGAAGGAGAGGGAAGGAGGGCGGCGGCGAGAGGAGTCCTGCATCCGGTGGCGCTTTCTGGGTTCTTGCCCACGCTTGGGATTTAGCGCCTGTGGCGGTCTTGCAGCGAACGAAGGGCTTCCATATGGGGCGGTGAGAAGGCGTTATGCGGCTGCGGGAGGGAGGAAGACGGGATGGAAAGGGGCGTTGGTAAGTGGTAACGGTAGCTCGCACGTGTGCTGAGAGTCTAGTCGAAACACGAGTTTAAGGGGGCTTTGTTGATAAGTCATAAGAGGGGTTTATCATAGGGCTGCAATGGGTTGAGCTGATCCATAGATCCACAGATTTGATCTGATTTTGGATTGAGTTCTAAGAATTTTTCCGGCTCATGAATTTTTAGTAGACCTAAAAATATATCCCGACTAAGTTCATAGGCTGAACTCAGATTTTGAGTTCGACCCGATGGATCGGCCCGACCGTTCTCTTTTCTTTTTTCTTTTCAAATCTTAAATTTTATTTAGTTAAAATTATGTTATTTTACTTATTTAAAAGTTAAAAACTCTCTTTTCTAACAAATTAAACAAGGAATATCAAAACTCTACTTAATTGAATGAGATTATAAGTTTTATATTATTAATATATTATTTTTATTATTAATTTAATTTTTATTTAAGTATTCGGGTCGGGCTGAGCTGGGCCGAACCTTAGTAGGCTTTACAATTTTGTAAAAATATTGGGCACAGCCCGACATTGCTTAGCCTTGGGCTTTCATATTGATGAGTCAGGCCTGGACTAGCTGGGCTCATCTAAGCCCAGCTCGGGCCCGGCCCATTGACAGCCCTAGTTTATTCCCTTTTTATCACTGATTTTAACTCTTTCAAGTATTTTGAGAACATGTTTAATTTATTCTAAATAATAAAAATTATCTAAAGATGATAAAAAATAACTATTATATCTATAGAAGGGAGATAAAAATTATCTTTGAAGATAACTCATTAAATATAATATCTTATTTTAAAAAATCATGTATCCCTCTTTATGCATGATTAAATGATGTCAAATTAGATATAAATAATGATAATTATATACATTCTATCATATCACATCACATCATATTAAAAATTATCACATCTCTAATTATTATTCATTTAAATCATCTCAAACAAAAAACATCTCTAAATATAAATAGTCTATACATGATTTACTTATCTTTGCTCTCCTTATCTCATCATAAAAAAATCCTCAGACTTTAGAAAATCTTGTCAAGAAGTGCTAATATTTTTATGTGTTACTATTTTTCCAATTTATTTTCAAACACAAAATTATTTGAAAGAATATGCAGAATCTTTTGAACGGATTTGTAAAAGTACTTTATCGAGACGTTATTAACTAATATGACTATCAAACGGGTCTTCTATGTTCCTCCTATTTGTTTTTATAAGTTTTAGATGTGTCATGTTAGTAAATGTGCTTTGGGATCGTCACTTGTCATATGTGAAGCTTTTGTGGGTGTGGATCCCAGTTAAATTACTTATGAAGGGTTATATCCGTCAATCCCCTCTTATAACTCCAGTTTCCTTTGCGTGTTAGATCATGGTTCGTCGTACCACAGCAAACTACCGCAGTACTTGTGAACCGTATCGTGTTTGGGCTCTCGCGAGGTCAGGCACGGTCGGGTCACCCATTCTGCCGCGGCACGTTGTGGTTCGATACGGTCCGATTCGTTAAATCTATTTTTTTTTCATTCCTCTCTCATATCTGTTGCATTTAATGGGTCTAAATGGTAGATGAAATTTCAAACATAAACTAATTAAGATATGATATAAATTATAATAATTTTATTAATTTTTTAAATTATTTTTTCGTCAAGTAAAATTTGTCCCAAAAATCGTTAGGTCAACTTAATCTTACCATTTATGCATCAATAACTCCTGATATTTATATTTTTAGAATTAGTATATTTTTTTACTAATCATAATAATTTCATATTAACTTTATTTTTAGAACCAATGTCATCCTGTTGAAGTGCACATAGAGTTCACCATACCGTGACAAACCCTGTGTGCACTTAAAGATTCTAAATGGTGTCTAATTGAAATAAAATTTCAAACATAAACTAATTAAGGATGATACAAATTATAGTAATTATAGTTTAATTTTTAAAATTAATTTTTTTTCAAGTAAAAATTATCCCAAAAATCATTAGGTCGACTTAATCTCAACATCTATGTATCAATAATTTCTAATATTTTATATTTTTAGAATCAATATATTTTTCTAGTAATTATGATGACTTCAGATTTGACTTTATTTTTAGAACTGAATGTCATCTCGTTGAAATGCACACAATCAGAGATAGTACCAGAATTATATTAATAATATAAAAATATTCTAAAATTAAAGATAATTATGTTTTATATAAGTGATCATGTCTTACGTATAATTTACTATCTCTTTTAATTTCTTAGTGTCATATTAATATTTTATTATAAATTTTAAAACGTTATGTTTTTTTATTCTTGGTGTTAATCTAATGGAATACATTGGTCATATCATGAACAACTTTCATGAAGAGTCCAAAGTCTGGATCACCCTCCTTCAGGTTGTAGAGAGGCCGCACTCACTGCTAGTTTGGATCGCAATATGAGAGAGAAGGTCAAGAATAATCTACTGTATCTTTAAGCACATATATTCATTTGATGTGATTCTAATTGGAGCTCGTAGAGGAAGTCTTGGGGAACAACTTTCATGAAGAAGCTTCGAAGAGATATACCCTCATTTGAGATGTGGAAGGCATGATAATCTTGTATATGTAGATCATGATATGAGAGAGAATGTGAAGAATAATATGCTATAACTTTAGGCACATACAACTAATTAAGGTGATTTCACTTCAAGGACGAAGCTGAAGAAAAGTAAAACAACTTTGATGAAGACCTCGTGAGCATATCACCCCTTTTTTAGGCTGTAGAAGGTGTGATATCCATGATGGTTTTGGATGATATGAGAGAGAAAGAGGAGAGAGAAATGGTGCAACGTTGAGAATGACTTCTTCTCTGGCTTTGGGGGTGACGGGGCTTAGTGAGCAGAGCCTCCGGGGGTCTCTTCACGTAATGGTAGTCTTTTCCTATCCTATAGAGTCCTAGGATGTGTTTTAAGAGAGAGAGAGTACAATGTCGAGTTAGAGAGAGAGTCCATACATAAGAAGAGATGGAGAGTTTATCATGAAGAGTCTTCTTTTGAAGTTTGCTCATTTTAAATATTCATTAAGTCACCAAACTAAAAAAAAAATTAAACAAGTCATTTCTCCACCGTATCTCAGCGGTACGGTACGATACCGTACTGTACCACGGAGAATGGAATACGTCCGTCCCAAAAAACTTCTCGTTAATCCGCGACGGGTGTAGGACGTCGCTTGTTCGTCGCTATTTAGCGATGCGACGAAATTTTGTCCATCTCTAATTAGCGTCCCATTATTTTTATCACAAATTTGTCGCTAATTAGTGACAAAATTGTATAGCGACGGTTTGCAACGAAAAACAATTCCTCGCAAATTCGTCGCCGATTGGCGACGAATTTTTCTGACGCTAATCTGTCGCCCGTAACATGATTTTTAGCGACATAATAATATTGTCGCTAACTGAACGAACAAATTCCTCGCTAATACATCGCTACTTAGCGACGAATTTGCGACAAAAATATGCGTCGTCAATTAGCGACATAAATGTCTGTCGCTAATCCATCGCAAATCTGTCGCATTTAAAAAAAATGTAATTTCAAAAAATTTCATAACTCATATAAACATTGGCATACCCTGTAGGCAATAGATGCGCTCACATACACTAAAAAACTTACAATGCTACATTTAATGTTCAATCATCATGTAATAAGCTATTTAATTAAATATAGTATAAAAAGTCAAATAAATCCTCCTCGCCCTCATCCCGTCACCGTGTGATGCAACAACCTAAATTAGACATGTAAAATAAAACAACATTAGACACATGGATACAAAATAAACACTACTAAAAAAATAGGATATGTAGACAGTAGGAAGCCGTCTATAAAAATCAAAAAATCATCTACAAAACCTTTTTTAGACGCTAAGGAACCTCTATAGAGCCGTCAAGGAAAAGTCCGTAGCCAAATGATATGTAGACGGCTATTTATAATTGTCTACAAAAATAATATATGTAGACCGCTATGTGACCGTCTACATAGTTATGTAGATGACTTCTCTAATTGTCTACAAAAAATATATATGTGGACGGTTGTATATCTGTCTAAAAAAATAAGATATGTAGAAGGCTACCTAATCGTCTCCAAAAAACTATGTAGACAATTAGTATAGTAGTCTACACACAAAAAATTTACATAGACGGCTATTATAACCGTCTACAAAAATACTTATGTAGATGGTGTTGGCCCTTTCGGTACGGCAGCAAGGTAACCTAGAGGGGGGGGGGGGGTGAATAGGTTTTTCTGAAATCTGAAATAGAAACTTAAACACAGAAATTAACACTTGAAGGTTTGGTTAGTTTGGTGTGATAAGAGTAGCAATGCGGAAGCAAATAAACAATCACACAAATGACACAAGGAATTTATCATGGTTCGGCCCTTTCCACATGGAAGTCCTACGTCCAGTCCCCAAGCAACCTCTTGGGATTTTACTAACCAAGGGTACAGTCCCCCTCAAGGACAATACAACACCCAGCACCCCAGCTGGTCTTCTTCTCTTTCCCGGGCAAGAAGGCAGCCCACTTCTCTTACAGGTAAAGAAGCCAACCTCCTGGTACACACCCCAGTGCGGTTCTGCTAGACTTAAACCCCCAGCTAGGTCCTGTTGATACAAACCCCAATAAGGTTCTGCTAGACACTAACCTCTAGCTAGGTTACACACTGTATACAGTCCTACAGCTGGACAAGGGTCTTTCTTAGAAAAGAAAGAACAAGACTGAGAGCTAATACAAGATGATCACTATGGACTTAGCTCACAGTCACAGACTCTCCCCCAAGATTACAATGAGCATAGGGAGAAAGGAAGAGAAGAAGGCTTGAAGGCGATGAAGACTTCTGCTTGAAAGCTTCTGTAGATTTTGGCTCGAGCTCTTCTCTCTTTCTCTGAGTGTTTGTGGCGTGAAGGTTCTTCTCACAGTTGTACACTCCTTGAAGATTTTCAGGAAGGCTCCTCCTGTTCTTCAGCAATGCTCCATCTTTTATGAGCAGCTTTAGAATAGATCCTTGAAGAGATCCGTTGGAGCTCTTCTAGTCGTTGCTGATCTTTCTCTTCATTTGTCTTAATCAGATTCTGGTGGTCTTCGAGATCTGTCAGCATAGAAGAGAGTGTTGCATAAAAGAGTATTTATGATAAACTGTGCATACCACTGTGTTTCTGCTAACATGCTGAAAATAGTAGTTCATATCTTTTTGACAAGACTCTGAAATATGCATGCAGCTTTTTTCTGTCAGAAGATATTTTGACTTTTCATTTAAGCGCCAAGCATATTTGAAATATAAAGGCAATCTGTGTTTGAACAGAATCCATGAAGAAATCGTTATGAGCATGACTTATGAAATCGTTATGTGAAGAGTCGTGCTCATTTGTAAACAAATCGTTGAACAAATCGATGTGATCATTTATGAAATCGTTATTCAAGCAAATCGTTATGATCAAAAGAAATCGATGTGATCACTTATGAAATCGTTATGCAAGCAATCGATGTGGAAAACAAATCGTTTTTTTCCTCCAAAGAAATCGTTGTGAAGAAATCGATGCGAGAAGGCAAGTCGTTGTCTTCACTTATGGATTTGTTTCAAGCAAGTCGTTGTGAGATCAATCGTTGCACTCACTTATCAAATCGTTATGGCCATCAAATCATTATAATGTCGAGTTGATGCGTTCTCTTAAGAAATCGTTATGGCAACAAAGTCGTTATACTTACTTATCAAATCGTTACGGGATCGTTTCTTAACAAATCGTTACGACCACTTAGCGAATCGTTGTGAGATCGATTTCTTAACAAATCGATGCGCTCACTTAACAAATCGTTGTAGCACTATATGAATCAGATCAAATCGTTATAGCGCTTGTTACTATGGCACTTAAAACTGAAATCGATGTATATGAATTAAACATCGACTTTATCATTATAGTGTGTCAAATATTGCATCAATGAAAGACTTAGCATTTACTATGAGATTGATGCAACACAGATGAAACAAAATATTCAATTTAAGTTACATCATAAATTTTGTTAGCACCAAAATATGAAGGTAATAAGAGTGGTTCAACAGATGGCTACTGTAGCAGTCTACATAAAAATTTTATGTAGACGGCTACATATAATTTTTTTGTAGACTGCTATACAAACGTCTACATATCTTCAATTCGTATAAAAAAATAAATTCATCTGAAAAAATTGTTAAAAAATATACACAAATATATCATCATTGCCTTGAGTTAAATGCCGCATCATAAAAATTAAATATTTTTTTCAATTATATAAGAATTGGTTTCAAAAATTTTGCAAGTGAAATAAAAGATCAAAAAAGAAATTAGAGTCTTAGAAATAAGCATGAACCTGAAAAATGAAAAAACTTACAAGCTTAGCCCCACCAATCTCTAAGATAAGACTCACTATCCATATTGTGTTTTTATCTATCTTTCTCTCAAAGATGACCATAGATACACTAGCCGAAGAGGATGAGAACTTGATGCTTCCTCAGGTGTCATTGGATTTTTTTTAAATACTAATAAGGTGTTTGGTTGTAATTTTTTACCTCTTTTCTCTAAATTTTTAAAAAAATAAAAGATGTTCACTAACACCGTTTGGTAAGATAATTTTTTTTAGAGAAAAAATCCCACATGTCTAAAACTCTCTCCAGAAAAAAATAACTCTTCACCAAAAAATTTTGTTAACTCTCACACACAATATCTCCCTCCCTCCTCGTGCCCCCTCCTCCTCCTCCACCCCCCTGCGCCTCCCTCCTCCCCCCGCCGGCGCCCCCCTGTGCCTCTCTCCTCCTCCTCCCCCCCCCCTCACTAGTGCCCCCCCTGCGCCTCCCTCCTCCTCCCCCCCCCCTCACTAGTGCCCTCCCTGCGCCTCCCTCCTCCTCCCCCCCCCCCCCCCCCCACACAGCGTGACCGGAGGCGGCGATGACAAAGGGGTTGTTGTTGGCGGTGGCGCCAAAGCTGGCATAAGCGTCGACGGAGTGGGGACCGACGATGAGCCCTGCGGGGGTGGGGGTGGATGTTGTTGGCGCCTGGGGATGGGGGGGGCATTCTGGGAGGCGGCGACGACGTCACCTGTAACGTCCCGAAAATTAAAGTGTTAGGAAAATATGAATAATGTGGTTATTATATATTATCCATCATTAAATTGAAATAATTAGAATTTAAGTTTAATTAGTGTAACGTACGTTACCCCAGTGTCGTACACAGATGTGCGTGTTCCCACAGGGAGACACTGAAACTATAACGAAATAAAAATCTGATAACACCATAATTTTTAGAAAAATGTGGGTGTAATCACGGGGATTGTGCCCCCCCTCAACACGCAAACCGTATTAAATATAATAGCATGGAAAAAAGGATGTGATCGCCACCTAGAAAGTTGCCAAATGAGTAGAAAATATGAGGGGCTAACTATCTAGGAAAAGGAGAGAGAAAGGAGGCGGACCTGGTATCGCGGTCGTCATACCTGCCGCGACGATGCTGCTAATGCGTCACTCGATCCTGACGCGTCTATTATCGCGTCGCCTTCCGCCGTCGCGTTCTCTGTGTGTGGGAGATGTTGGATGTGGACCTTCTTCCCACCCTCCAGCCGGCCAGAGGACGAGAGCTCCTCGTGGAAACAGTTTGATGCCTGCCAAAACAAAAGAGACAAGAAAAGCCCTATTAGAACACGTTAAGCGTAGTATCTACTCCAAAGATGAAAAGAAAAGGGGAACATGGTGGGAACGAACATGGGGGTGGTTTTAAATCCCTTGGGTAGTAGGAACGTGGGAATGGGAAGGGATGCAACCTATCTAGAAATAAATAAAATGCATGAAGAAATAGAGGAAAGGGGAGGAGAGAGAATGAGCCACATTAGGGCGACTCCCTGTCTTGGATGACGTTCCAATGATCGTGCAAAAGCTCTTGGATGAAGTGGGGTCGCCCTCCTCACGCTTCACGCTCCGTAGATGATGAAATAGTAAACTTTTTGGAGGTGGAATGTGAGGGAAGAAGTGGAAATGGGAGAGCTGCGTGGCTAAGTCCAGATCAATGGAGAATTCGGCAGCCCTTCGGGATAAAAATCGGAGCTCCCCTCTGCATGAAGAGAGGGTCTTGCTTTTATAAGCCTTGAGAGAGATATCCCCTTAAAATGATAATAATCCAAATGAGAGATAATCTCATTAAAATTCGTGTGAGAGAGTCCTATAGGCCTTCTAAAGAGTCCCCTAGCCCCAAACCTCGCCCAAGGGGTTCAGATATTGCTTGGAGATAAAGATAAACCCATGGGAGGATAAATAGGAGTGGTTGCGGAGGCCTGCATGCGCAGCTGCTGTCGCGGCGTATCGTAGGGCCGCGACCTGCTAACGCGACGGTGCGGGCGTCGCGACAGTATGCCCACGTGCATGAGTATGCATGGGCTATCGCGGCGGCCCGTAGCGTTGCGACAGTGAGACACGGCGCTACGATACGACGCGTCAAGAAAATCAAATAACTGTGAATTATCAGCCAATCATGTGAATGGATAAGACTTATATATGTCCAGGACTCTCTCAAAGTGATAATGGGCAAGATTTCAAGGCAATTTGAGTTGTTAATGGGCTCAAAACAAGGCTAATGATGGGCTCAAGGTGAGTGACCAACTAGGGACTCACTAGGATAGCAAGAAATGTGGTCCAACTCATTAGTCAGAACCGGGTGTCTACAGATTGCCCCTCCTTGGCTTCCCTTTGCACGAGATAAAGCGGAGTGGAGTGGAGGTGTCACGAAGTGACGGCAGAACGAAATGATGCGGAGTGGACTGAAAAGTGGGAGCCAAGGTAAAGAGACACCCGACCCAACCAACGAGCAATTGGAATCTTCGTGAAAGCCCCGAGTTTGCTGCTCGAGCAGAATGCAAAGAAAAGCACAAGTCTGGACGAGAAGGAGAAGAAGAGGACGATCAACCCCTCGATTGAGAGGTACCCTAGCCGATTGGCCTGCAGGTTTCGTTTTGGAGGGACATGTGCGTGCCAGGCAGGTAACTCATGACTCTGCCCTGGGAGCGGTTCGCAACCAAAACAGATCAAAGGAACAAAATTAAAATTGGATAGATAATCCAGACAGGAAAATTCTTGGTCAAACTGACAGGAACAACTCACTAGGAGGCAAACTTCCGATTCGGAGTGGAATAAGATTTCTTATTTGGAATATGAAGGATGATTGGGCACTCAACAAGGGCTCATCAATTCAGGAATGAGTCAGGAAAGCTCAAAGTCCTACATGATGCATGCTGGGCTAAAATAAAAGAAATCATCAAAACAAATGCAAAGAAAATGAGAAAATATAAAATATATCAAGGATAATATTGTTAGCAAATAAGAGCGGGTCAAGAGACTACCCACAACCGCAGTGCAGGCCTGAATCCATCGTCCCCGAACTTACTTAACTCAACGGCCTATCCAACGATTAACAATGTGCACCTAGACTATCACAATTTTTGGTAAATGGGAACTCAAATCCCAGAGCACATTGAGAACCAGCCAGTCCTTGAACGATATAATAGGTAGAATACCATATAGTAATGCCAGGGAGAAGGGATAGGGATACTTACCTAAACTTACCTGTGGAGCGCAGAACTCGCCATTTTTTTGGGTGTGTAAATGAAGCAATAATCAAAGCACTAAACAAGCTAACAACAACAAGCATAAACAACTCAGTCATCCACATGATTGAAACAAAGTACTGAAGAACAGCCAGGTTCACACATAGAGAGTCCTCTCATGGAGCCATTCAGATGAAGGGGAATATGTATGGGACTTCGAAAGGACTTGACGAGATAATGAGCTTGAAATTCAAATCATGGGTGGAACTGAGGAGGAGAGACAGATCGTAAAGATGATGCGAGCAAGACTTAGGCAAAAGTAATGAAGAAATGTGGAGATCCGAGCGATCAACGCTTGGGAGCCAATGTACCTGCACACATAGCACGTATGATTAGATCTGCTCATTTTTGTTATTTTTAATTTGAAAACATTTGATTTTTTTAGAGTTTTGAAATTATTTGATTTTTTTTTTTGAGATTTTTGGCAATATCTGTTTTTTATTTTTTTTATTTTTGAAAATATTTGATTTTTTGGGTTTTCGGCAATATTTGATTCTTTTTTTTATTTTTGGCAATATTTGAATTTTTTTTGGATTTTTGGTAATATTTGATATTTTTTTTTAGATTTTGGTAATATTTGATTTGTTTTGGATTTTGAATAACGCCTAAAGCCAACGTTAGCCCTTCCTAAAAAGACACATGAGACAGAAGGTACTCACTCTTGCTACTACAGCACTAAAGCAAGACCAACTACTGGCAAGGGGTCCCCATTCATTCCTCTTTCATTAAAGACCACCAAAAGATCGGATGTGCATTAAGATGGTGGCGTCCTGTAGATGGTTGCCCCTAGCTTGCAGTGCCACTACAAAGGCCATACTCGGGAGACGACGCAGCTTTATAGAGAGAAAGAGAAGAAAGTTTGGGGATAAGTCTAGTGCAGGTTAAAGGACAAATTAGGTTTAGCTTCCTTCCATGGCACATCCCTTAGAGATTCGGTCTGTTGAGGAGGGACTTTTGGTCATTTCATTTTTTTTCTTCTTGCCTGTTTCTTGTTTGGGGCATGCGTACGACCGGGCTCAAGGGCGTCCACGGGGAACTGTACTGCCACTCTTTGTCATACCCCTATTCCTTGATTTTCTTTCATTTGTTCTTCTTCTCACTTTTATTGGCTTTTCTTTTGCAGGCCTGATTGACCGTCCCTATTTGAGATGTCCTCTCAGCAAGGTGTGCTTAGGTCGGTCGCCTCGCCTAACTACCCCTTTTCCTGCCCCTACACTTCGACCAAGTAAAGAAGAGAACAACTTTTGTACCTCCTAGGTATGGCCTGAGTAGCAACGGTGTTTACTAGAGGACCCGACCAAGGTTGCCATGTGGGTGTGTGATGATCCTTGCTTAAAGTGACCTTCAACGACAGGGGAAGGAATGTTGAACTCATGGCATAGAGTAATCTCTAGCTTGAGTGCTGCAGAAGCAAAATAAACCTAAGACCGACTCGACCACTCTTGTTGTGAACTGAGATGACTCTCTTTGACATTTTGTTTATGTTCAAACAAATACTTTCATAGTTATTTGGTGCGCAATGCGACCCCTTTATTGAAAGAACAGCTTGCATTAGTCTTTGAACCTTGATTTTGGTTGATTTTAATTGGCTCAATAATAGGAGAATGTGAAAATGGGTGGCAAAATTGAGTCAGCTCAATTACAATAAGAGGGAGACAAGACTCTACAAGATTATGAGGATAAGAACCCTCGAACAAGGATTTACAAAGAAGGAGAAGAATGTTAGTGAGGGCTAAAGCCTCGAAAACAATGAGAAAAAAGGTCAGGACCCCGAATAGGGAGTGAGGGAGGAGTCGGGTCAGGCCCGAGATTAGGAGGAGTCGGAGGAATGAATTGTAGGATAGAGGGTGGATGATCTGGAGGATCAGAAGGGGAAGTGGAAGGAAGGGAATCAGAACCAAGATTGGATGTCTCTGAAGGATGTAGGCCCGGCCTACAATCAGGAGGCTCGGGTGAAAGAGGAAAAGGGGAATCCTGAGCACTAGGAAGAAAGTCAGGTGACCCAGGTGGATATGGAGAAAAACTGGGAACCTCGAGGGTGATCGGGTGGCTCAGGAGGAGAGGATAAAAGGTATCTTGAGTACCCAGAGGATGATCAGGGAGCTCAAGTGGAGAAGGTGAAAAGAAACCCTGAGTACCCAGAGGGTGATTGGGCGGCTCAGGTGGAGAGATAGGTGAGGGTCCAAAGACCCAGGGGAGTAGAGGGGAAGAATGCGGCACTAGTCCAGGATTGAGAGATCGGGCGCCTCCTCTGGGAACTAGATTGACCAGGATGAGTAGCATTGAAAGATCAAGGTCAGAAGATGCGAGGATAGGGAGATCGACATTTTTCTTGTAGAACTTGAATCTTGATTGCAACCTCCTTTGCTTCTTGGCAGATTTCTTCTTGTGACGTCACAGCTTCTTCGCTCTCACAGACAGATATGACAGTTTCATTTGACATGTCTTCTTAAATAGCGGGACCAGGCGGCAGATGGCCTCGCTCTTTTCCGCAGCCACATGGCTCTCTCCTCAATTGCCATAGTTGTCGTATGTGTACTTGCCCCTTGGCTATCATTTGTATACCCAAACTTTACAGATACCCATGAGGGAATGCCATAAATTAGCTTTTTGTGGATGGTGCAGACCCATGGGAACTTGACGCGTGGCATCATAAGCTTGAGACTTGGCATCTTGGCCTGACAATCTGGCATGAAGACCAACTCCCTTGACAGTTGAAGAGGGGAGGCTTCTGGGAGTGTGATGGGTGGCCCTAGAACGGCCAACTGACTGACAGGCTGAGGCAAATTGCAAAGGACTCTTGGCAAAACCTTGAGTTTTCTTGGTGACATAGCAATGTGCCCCTGGTCAGGTTGAAACATGGCAAGGAGGGCTTTGGATGCTTCGGGCAGTGTGACTTTTTGCCCCTTGAGTGACAGCTGATTCATGATGGCCTTAGCAGCCGCGTGAGATAGCACGACGTTTGTTGAGAACCCCTTCTCTTGACCAGCCATATGCAATATAACTGAGCGAGGAGTGATGATGGCATTAATGGTAGCATTTCCAATAAGCAACGTAATGGCTACCGTCCCCGCTTTGGATCTGGCTGGCACTAGGGCCTGGGAACTCTTCTTGACAGTGCTCTTCTGAGGAGATGAAGGCTCATCTTCCCCGAATGTGCCTGAGATAAGGACACAAACCGGCATGCGACTGATGTAGTTGTAAGGGTCGAAACACATGACCGGAACTGGGCTACCTTCACCCAGTCCATCTGCATAGGGGAAATTTCAAGGCATGCTGCTGGTGATGCACACCCGCTCCATTGGGATGTGGTAATGGGATGTATGGCGGCTATGGTGGGTTTGTCGGATGCGGAGGGCTTGATGTGAGGTGACTGGGTGGTGGCAAGGATAGGCTCGTGCGGAGAGAGCTCCTGTTCCATTTCCGGGGCTGAATCAGCTTTAAGCTTAGGAGTAAGAAACTCTTGCCCTACCTCAGAAGCGAGTGGGGCTGCCCGAGCCTTAGTGTGGTGGTAATGGCTTGCTCAGGTGCAAGTGGTAATGGGGTGGAGATGATGGTGAGGGGCAAGGATGGAGGGTTCGTGGGAGGTGAGAGATCAATGGCTGATGCTTGGGGAATGACCAACGACGCACCGACACAATATGTCAAGCCGATAGCTTGTCATCAAGGTGCGAGGTGGTGTCAAAGGTAGGTGTGGTGGTGATAGCCTGAGCAAGGCTTGGTGGAGGGGTTTTTGAGGTTGTGACGGAGCGGGTGGTGCACTTGGAGGATAAGTAAGAAGTGCCTTTGGCCTTGAACTGGTGGAGATGACGACTGCCTTGAAACTTGTGCTGGCTGTCTTGGTTGCGTTGCTGGCTGCTCGGGCGGCTGTTCCCCTGCCTGGGATGGGGAAGGCTGCTGCCCCTGGCCTTGTTCTTTTCTCTTCTCTTGACAATGCAAGATGAGCCTGTGCATTTCAGACCAATTTATCTTCTGCTCTAGATCCAGATACATATTACATCCCGAAATTCGCAGCAGTTTGCGACTGTATGCCCCGGATGGCGATGATACGGGCAATATTCAGATTGGTCCACCGTCATGTCCCAGCTTGGCTTTTCTAGAGGGAGTTGCAATGCATTGATGGACATCAGGGCTGTGAAGACATCAGAGAGGGATTCCGACAACTGATGATAATGGGCTCGCTTTGGGCCAAGTGGATGTCGGGATGGATGAGTATTGGATGGTGTGGCGCGGTGGCACGGGCGAGGTGGTTGTTCTTGTGGAAGTGGTGCGAGTTGGCTTGGTGGAAGTGGTGAGGATGCGTAATGGTCCGTGGAGTGGGTAGGCGTGGTACGGTGGATAACATCAACTTGGGCATGGGTTTGGACTCTCTCATAAGTGGGCCCTTGAAATGTGCAACTGGGTTGTTGGGCCTCGAACAGGATGGCATGGGGGAGTCAAGGAGTTGGGTTTTAACAAAGCGAGCACGACTGTATAATTGTTGCATGGATGTGATATTGTTCATAGCCAGGATGTGGCGGTACATGGGCGTTGCATTAGCAATGATAAGCTTGTTTTCTCCTCTTCTGGGATATGCATCTGGACATGCGCGGACATCTGACGCCACCGGTCGACATAGGTTGCAAAATCTTCATCGGGTTTCATCTGCTCAGCCATCAGATCGGCCATTGAATACTTGGGCCCGGCCTGGTCTTGATATTGCTGCACGAATCTGCCTTGACAATTTCAAAATCTTCGGCTTCATTTAGAGGCAGGGAATAGAACCACTCCAGAGCGGCCCGTTTAATGACCGCCTAAAAAGATAAGCCAGTAAGTGGCGATCATGTTGATAGGACACTGACTCATAGAGAAAATCCTTCAGATGGATGTAAGGGTCTCCAGCCCCATTGAATTTGCGATAAACAAGGAGCTGAGAAGGTGGAGGGATCCGAAGACCACGGAAATCAGGAAGAGTATCATTGAAGGAAGGTTTTGGCTTTAACTGCCTCGCAGGTCACTGAGCTCTCGCTTCATGGACTCGAACTCGGATTGGAAGTCCTGAGCCGAAGTGGATTGTGGATAGCGAGGGCCAGCTTGGGAATGAGAGCGGAGTCGAGAGTCAAGGTTCGGGCCAGATTGAGCATAATGGCCGGCTGCAATGATGTGGGCGGAGCAAAAGGATGGCCCGATCCAGGAGTGACAATGTGAGGTGATCTAGAATGAGCAGGATAATGTGGGCTTGTTGGGTCCATCTTGGAAGAAGACCGTAGAGCAAAGGTGGACAACAATTCCCGGCCTGGTCAGGGCCCATTTCAAGCAGGAGGCGCTCCAATTCAGTGCCTCGATAGAAGAGAATTGTGACAGATTAGATTGGGAATGGGCACTCTCATCGCCCGATGGCCCTGGACTGGGCCGAACTTGGAATAGACTCATGAGACAAGAGGTCTACATGAGGAGGAGAGGTTGGAGGATAGGTGAAGTGGAAAGGAGCCATGAGAGGATGATAAATGGGAGGAATTAAAAAGGATTCACTAAAATACAAATAAGGATACAACAACAATTACAATCACACAAGAAGGGGACGAGAAGGGAGTTCTCAAGCAAATACCCAAGTTGATATGATAAGCATTATGATTTTAGGGTTATCACTTAGCCTTTTAATAGATTGATTTAATTGAATTGCACTCGGCTAAAGAGGAACCCTAATGGGTGTGTACTCAAGTACTCTGGGGTGACTAAGGGGGAACACACAATTCACACGTGGGGGGGATGACTCAAACTAGGGGGAACAACGGGTACAACCGGCCCGGTGAACCGCAACGTGCGTACGGTCACGAGGACTTACGGAGGTCCTCGGAAGGTGGGCCCGAGTCAGCCTACGAGTGCTCGTAGGTGAGAGGGCTCGCTCAACCAAGGGGGAGAACCTAAACAATGGGATTGATAGTGTATGCACGGGCCTAAGTGCCCAAAATGTATGCACAAGTAACAAAAGAAGACCAAGCAGGATGACCAACTAGCTCTCGGGCAGAGTCGCGGTGGCCGTGTACACCGCGACACTATCGCGACAGGGCGGGTTGCCGCGATAAGAACAGAGCTCCGAGAACAAAGTAAATCACCAATACGGACTCAAACAGGCTACCCTAACAGATGAATAAAAGCACAAACCACTAAATTAATACAGCATGGATCAGGAAGCACCCAGAAACTGATTCATGGACGAAAACATCAACATACAAAGTGTACCTGTTGACGCGACACTCACCCTCGGCGCGAAGCGCTACGCCGCGACCTGACCCGAAAACTTACAAATAAAAATAAAAGGAAAACCCGAACCCGAACAGGATTCTAACATCCAAAAACATGACAATACATGGCACAAAGACATGGAACAGGGATGCATGATCTCATAGAAGCAGGATAAGGCAGATATGAGAAGAAAACACTGACCTGCTATCGCGTCCGTGGCAAGCAACGCGACGCTATCGCGTCACCGCGATACGCCGCGACACGAACCGAGGGACTGAATGCAGGAAACAAAGAACAAAAAGACTAACAGGGCACTAAAAGGACAAAAAGGAAGAAAATATGGCAAGCAGGCAACAAATCCACGAGGGTAGCACTGAAGGTCCCACCGTGATCGCCAAAAGGTGTAATCACGGGGATTGTGCCCCCCCTCAACACGCAAACACGTATTAAATCTAATAGCATGGAAAACAGGATGTGATCGCCACCTAGATAGTTGCCAAATGAGTAGAAAATATGAGGGGCTAACTATTCTAGGAAAAGGAGAGAGAAAGGAGGCGGACCTGGTATCGCGGTCGTCATACCTGCCGCGACGATGCTGCTAACGCGTCACTCGATCCTGACGCGTCTATTGTCGCATCGCCTTCCGCCGTCGCGTTCTCTGTGTGCGGGAGATGTTGGATGTGGACCTTCTTCCCACCCTCCAGCCGGCTAGAGGACGAGAGCTCCTCGTGAAAACAAGTTTGGATGCCTGCCAAAACAAAAGAGACAAGAAAAGCCCTATTAGAACACGTTAAGCGTAGTATATACTCCAAGATGAAAAGAAAAGGGGAAACATGGTGGGAACGAACCTGGGGGTGGTTTTAACCCCTTGGGTAGTAGGAAAATGTGGGAATGGGAAGGGATGCACCCTAGAAATAAATAAAATGCATGAAGAAATAGAGGAAAATGGAGGAGAGGAGAATGAGCCCCATTAGGGCGACTCCCTGTCTTGGATGACGTTTCAATGATCGTGCAGAAGCTCCTGGATGAAGTGGGGGTCGCTGTGACGACCCACCAGCAAACTGGCCAACAACCGTCCTAGTTGGTAGACTTCCCAGGAAGGTCACCCATCCTGGGACTACTCCCAACTAAGCAGGCTTAACTTCAGAGTTCTTTTCAATCTCGAACTCTGAAAATGACTAGTCCGAGTTGTTGGTAGTCTACTGATTTAGTCCATTTAACATATTCTTATATGGGGTGTTACAATCTACCCCTCTTATATAAGCGAGGTCCTCTTCGCTGCTCACATAAAGCACACAATCAAACCTCAGGCAGGTAGGATTCTAGAGGTGACCCCCACAGGCTCAAAAGGTGGCTCCCACTATGTAGCACTTTGCGCCATTATGGCCTCAAGAGGTGGCTCCCATAGCGTAGCACTTTGCCCTGTGTGGCACTTAGTTCCTACACTTCCAGCTGGGCAAGGCTCTGATACCATTTGTGACGACCCAACCAGCAAACTGGCCCAACAACCGTGCTAGTTGGTAGACTTCCCAGGAAGGTCACCCATCCCTTATATGGGGTGTTACAGATCCCTGCGACGACCCTCATTATACCAGTACGGTTATACCAACCCACGTCGGTATAGTGAACGTCATCACAGTGGGGCATTTACCCAAACAATAACATACGATTGAGATGCTCATAAATATAAATACAGAGTAGCGGAAGTAAAAGAACCATGTCTTTCATTCATCTCATCATCCACATTTAACATACACGATTCATGTAACCATTTAAAGATCTAAAGTCCACATATTCCACATAAAGAAGTGCTAAAATAAAATACATAGGTGTCCACGAATTACATAGCGTTTCTATTACAATGCCTCACAATACATACTATGAAATCACAAAATGTCACAAGTGAACTCCAAAGAGCTAGTCTCCACGCTCGCAGTCGCTCTCCACTGCTTCCTCTAACGATTAGCGTCGTCGACTAAGCCTGTACGCCGAAGCAAGTAATGAGTCTAAAGACTCGGCAAATAACACCACACATATCATACATGCATATATCATAGCAGGTTTTCATCCAAAGTCACAAGACAAAACATGTAGCATGCTTGACATCAATAAGAGACAACCTATCATGGTAATTCTACCAACTTAAACGCATGGTTCATGATTTCAGATTTTCCAAAATAAACGTCCTATCACATGCCTTCTACTTATTCCATTACATAAAGGTTTTACCTCCAATTAAGCAAAACATGAGAGCAACCAAACATGGTGTGCTTACATACATGAAATGAGACCTTCCTATCATGATTTCTACACATTCTTGCACATGCATATTGTCGTTTTATACACTTTTAACTTGCTGTTTTGACATGAATTAGAAGTTCACAACAAATCACATGAGAGCTACAATCTCAATTAACTATATCATGGTGGCGCTTAAACATGGAAACATTTACACATAAGTAAGAAATGCTACTTAGCATGGATTCTACGCATTTGTACACATGTAAAGCATTTTCATAACTACGATTAGATTGCTGTTATGACACAAGTTTAACATTAACATATCATGGATCACCATTTCATCATCTAATACATTAGTTTCACATGGTTGCACAATTTCCTCATTCACATAGTTCACTTTTCACACATTTCACATTTATACATATTCACACTACACAATTTACACATGATCACATTCACATTTTCACATTTTCACATTTTACACTTTAGTGCCGTGACACATAGTCCAAACCACCATTAGAAGGACACATTACATACACATTTCACATTTTCACATTTTACACTTAGTGCCGTGACACATAGTCCAAACCACCATTAGAAGGACACATACACATAGACGCCACCTAGGCAATATAGTGACGACTCTTGGACTGCACAGACCGGGAGAACAAGTCTCCACCCTAACCAGTGGTACTTGTCCACCTCCAGGATTTCATCCTAATGCCCTTAGGATCTTAACACATTGAACCTTCTCATGGAGACTTTTCCATGATACGGTTCCACGGCCCTCTATGGAAGCAGTGTCACACTTGCACAGTCTTACACATTACACATACCGATTTTTACACACTATTTACACATGGCGCACACACATCTTTTCATTCTCTCATTCACACACATGGCTCTGTTTTCCTATCATGATACTACAGATGACAGAGATTACACATTCAGTAAGTTGCATAAATCAGGTTGCACGCGCATTTCAAATCATTTTCACAATAGCATGCATTATTCACATATTTTCGCATGGAAGTTTCATATTGCATTCTACAGTTGTCCAAACAGCCTGAAAATTTAACCACATGATGATTACATGTTTATGACCTCACGTGCAAAATTTCACGTTTTCTGACTCATAATGCAATTACAGAAAATTAGATATCAATCCTCATATCATTCGTAATTCAATTTATCATGGCACACCACTTGAATATTCAGTTTAACAGTTCGTAGCCCTGAACCCAACATACACAACACCACTGAAATTTCCCCGGATTTATTACACAACACACAATTTACAGGATATTTACAAGACCTACGCATGTTTTCTAATTCCATTTCAGAAATTTCAGTAAATCATGTGAGCATGGAGAAATTCCCAGAAATTCAAAGCACAAACTGAATCACCCTCTCATGGTCTAACAAAATTTAGGGCATCCAAATTTCCCACGGATCATTAGAATAGTGGGAGAACATACATGGCTATTTCTTCCACATGCATTTCAAAAACTAATAAACTCTACCATCCACAAAATATGTAAAATCATTCTCTCACACACTACATTAACTAGGGTACATAGCATATAGGAGTTACATTGTATCCTCATCGCGAAAACACATCGAAAATAGTCATATAGAAGGAGAGGACAGCTCACTGTTCTGTCCTGACGAACTTAACGGCATACTCGGGCTGTTAATGGAGCTTAACGGCAACATCGTTGGCCGTTAATGAAGATCTTGACGACAAGGGATCTTGCCGTCAAGTTCAGGTCTCTGCAAGAATGCAGACCCGAGCTCCAAAACAAGAAGAATGGGGGATCTAGGACACGAGGAAAAATGTGTAAAAAAAGAATACCCTACTAGACATCTACATGGACGATGTGTGTAGGTTACTTGCCTCTGAAAATACTCCAAAGGGATCTAGGGTTCGTAGAAGCTCTCCTTGGACAGTCCCAAGAAGCCTCCAGAAACGTCTTCCTCCGGTTCTTGATCAGTCTCCTCAGCAAGCCAAGGTCGGGGAATCTTCCTCGATGTTCCAGCTACCTCCTTGTTGCAGTAGAACGCCGGGAACACCTTCACACTGATGGATCCGAGCTTTCAAAGTCCAGCTTTTCTCACAGACCAGAACTACGTTTTCTTCTTCTCCTCTTTGCAAAGAGCCAAAGAGAGCTCTGGGGTTTGCAAGGGGAGGTTGGTTTAAAGGAGAGGGGTCTCTCCTTTCCCGCAGGGGTGATGTGAGGCTTTCACAGCCGTTGGGGACAGCTCCCCAATGGCTGGGTTGCTTGTCCCCGGAAATTTGGGCTCTGCATGCATGCATGTCAGAGATCTTAACGTCCATATCAATGGACGTTGACTTAAGTCTTGGTGTCCATCGAGGTGGACGCTGACTCAGCATGGGCGTCCATCCATGTGGACGCCAACTGGGTCCTTCGGCCAGAACTCAAAACATGTAGAAACCATGCCTAACTCATACATATATACATGCCATATATATATATATATACTATCATGTACATACTACCACCATGCAATTCATACATTATTTACAACTAATTATACACATGCACACATAAGTATAACTAGTTAATACATACGTAGATATGTACAATCTATGCATACACAACATGAATTATTTACACGAAATAAAATAATGCAACAAAATTCGAGGGCCTTACAGTCGCCCTCCTCACGCTTCACGCTCCGTAGATGATGAAATAGCAAATTTTTTGGAGGTGGAATGTGAGGGAAGAAGTGGAAATGGGAGAGCTGCATGGCTAAGTCCAGATCAATAGAGAATTCGACAGCCCTTCGGGGTAAAAATCAGAGCTCCCCTCTGCATGAAGAGAGGGCCTTGCTTTTATAAGCCTTTGAGAGAGATTATCCCCTTAAAATGATTAATAATCCAAATGAGAGATAAATCCCATTAAAATTCATGTGAGAGAGTCCTATATGCCTTCTAAAGAGTCCCTTAGCCCCAAACCTCGCCCAAGGGGTTCAGATATTGCTTGGAGATAAAGATAACCCATGGGAGGATAAATAGAGGTGGTTGCGGAGGCCTGCATGCGCAGCTGCTGTCGCGGCGTATCGTAGGGCCGCGACCTGCTAACGCGACGGTACGGGGCGTTGCGACAGTATGCCCATGTGCATGAGTATGCATGGGCAGTCGCGGCGGCCCGTAGCGTCGCGACAGTGAGACGCGGCGCTACGATACTGTTGAACCACTCTTTATTACCTTCATATTTTGGTGCTAACAAAATTTATGATGTAACTTAAATTGAACATTTTTGTTTCATCTGTGTTGCATCAATCTCATAGCAAAATGCTAAGTCTCCTATTGATGCAATAAAGCGCACTAAAATGCTAAATTGATGCTCATTCAATATACATCGATTCTATTCAAAAGTGCCACATCGATTTCACTAACAACGATTTCATAAGTTACACAACGATTTGATCGTGTAACGATTCGTTAAGTGAAACATCAATTTTATCGTGCAACGATTTGATAAGTGAGCTCAACGATTTGCCCTCACATCGATTTGGCTCTCATAACGATTCGTTAAGGCTCATAACGATTTGCCCTCACATCGATTTGGCTCTCATAACGATTCGTTAAGGCCATAACGATTTGCTCTCACAACGATTTGGTTTTAATTGATTTTATAAGCTTATAACGATTTCTTTAGAAGCCATAACGATTTTTTAAGTAAGCGCATCGATTTGATAAAAAAATCGATCTCATAACGATTTCTTAAGTGACCGCATCGATTTGCCTTCGCAATGACTTCTTTAGAAGCTGTAACGATTTTTTTTTTAAGTGGTCACATCGATTTCTTAAGTGAGAACAACGATTTGCTTCTCACATCGATTTGATAAGCCTCATAATGATTTCATAAGTGAGAACAACGATTTGCTTCTCACATCGATTTGATAAGCCTCATAACGATTCATATGTGAGAACACTAATTTTCTCTCATATCGACTTGGTTCTCATAACGATTTCATAAGTGAGAACAACGATTTGCTCTCACAACGATTTGGTTCTCACAACATTTCGATAAGTGTCATAACGATTTGATCTCACATCGATTTGCTCTAAAGTGTTTTTGGCGCTTAAATGAAAAGTCAAATATATTCTGACAGAATAAAGCTGCATGCTTGTCAGAAAAAAGATATGAATTCTATTCTCAGCATGTTAGCAGAAACACAGTGGTATGCACCGTTTATCATAAACACTATTTTGTGCTAACACTCTCTTCTATGTGTGCAGATCTCGTAGACCACACAGTATCAGAAGAAAGACAGAAGATGAGCACGGCTAGGACTCCAACGGATCTATTCAAAAGCCTCTCATATAAAAGATGAAGCATGACTGAAGAAAAAAAAAAGAGCCTTCCTGAAAATCTTTGAAGGAGTGTACAACAGTGAAGAACCTTATCGCCACATACACTCAAAGGAAAAGAGAGAAAGAGCTTGAGCCCAGAAGAAGTGTTCAAGCATCTCAAGCATTCAAACATTCAAGCTTCCTTTTCTCTCTTCATTCTCTCTCTAAGCTCATTGTAAATCTGGGGGAGAGTCATTGACTGTGAGCTAGTTCCTAGTGTTCATCTTGTAATAGCTCTCGGTCTGATATTTCTTTTCTAAGAAAGATTTCAGTCCAGCTGTAGGACTGTATACAGTAGTTAACCCAGCTAGGGGTTTGTGTCTAGCATAACCAGACTGGGGTTTGTACCAGTAGGTTGGCTTCTTGACCTGTAAGAGAAGTGGGCAGCCTTCTTGCCCGGGAAAGAGAAGAAGACCAGCTGGGGTGCTGGGTGTTGTAGTGTCCTTGAGAGGGACCCTACCCTTGGTTAGTGAAATCCCAAGACGTTGCTTGGGGACTGGACGTAGGACTTCCATGTGGGAAGGGCCGAACCAGGATAAATCCCTGTGTCCTTTGTGTGATTGTTTATTTGCTTCCGCACTGCTACTCTTTATCACACTAAACTAACCAAACTTTCAAGTGATAATTTTCTGTGTTTAAGTTTCTGTTTCAGATTGCAGAAAACCTATTCACCCCCCCTAGGTTATCGAGCTGCCAAGCTAGTCGGGCCAACAAGTGGTATCAGATAAGGTCTCTGAACATTCAAAGAAGATCCAACGATCTTAGAGCAAAGATCCATGACAGCTCAAGGATATGCTGAAGGTCAATCAGTCACCAGACCTCCATTCTTTGATGGAGAAGACTACCAATACTGGAAGATGAGAATGGAATGCTTCATTCGAGGCACAGACTTTGATCTGTGGCAGGTAATTGAGGTAGGTGACTTTGTTATTGTTCCTATTGAAGGCACTACTGCCATTACACCTACTGATAAAAGTAAACTATCTCTAAATTTTAAAGCAAAAAATTATTTATGTTATGCTTTTTCTAAAAAAGAATTTAGTAGAGTATCTGTATGCAAATCTGCTAAAGAAATTTGGGATAAACTGCAGATAACTTATGAAGGAACGGATAAAGTGAAACAAACTAGAATAGATATTCTTGTTCACAATACGAACAATTTAAAATGCTTCCAAACGAAAACATTACTACTATGTATAATAGATTTTCAAGCATAGTAGTAGGCTTAAATTCTCTTGGTAAAACTCTTTCCAATGAAGAAACTGTTAGGAAGATACTTATGTCTTTAACTATTTCATGGACACCTAAAGTAACTGCTATTGAAGAGGCCCATGATTTAACCAAATTGTCAATTGATAATTTAATAGGTTCTCTCATGGCACATGAAATAAATATGGAGCGATTATCTGAAAGCTCTTCTAAGAAGAAATGTACTAATGCTCTTAAAGTGGTAGCTGCTCCTTCCACTTCTTCTTCTAGCTCAAAAATTGCAGGATCTGAAGACAGTGATGTTGATGAAGTACTGTCCAAACTTCAGAAGATTTTAAAGAAGAAGAAAAATGGATCAAAAAGGATCCAAAGGAAGGAGAAAGAACCAGTCTGATATGAATGCAGAAAACCTGGACATCTAAGACCAGACTGTCCAAGACTCAAGAAGACTGGTCAAACCGAAAAGTCCAAGAAGCAGCACAAGAAGTTCAAAAGAAAAGTCATGGCGGCTGCTGGGGAAATGAAGAGGACACAAGCTCAGACTCATCAAGCTCAAGTTCAGAGAAAGAGCAAGTAAATCTAGCCCTCATGGTAGGACTAGATGAGGTACATTCTGACCCATTTTTTAATTCATGCACAAATTCAGGGTCAGAATCTGAAGACTTGGAAGAAGTCTTTAATGAACTTTATGATAAACACAAAGTTGTTGTAAAAGAATTGAAAAATATCAAGAACAACCTTACTTGTTTGGAAAATACTAATTCTGATCTTAAATCAGAAATGGAACAATTGAAAAAACAACTAAAGGTCAGTAAAGATAATAATCATCTTTTAAATGAAGATTTGAAAAGTAAGAATAATGAGAAGTTAGAGTTAGAAGAAAAATTAAAAACTCTAACTGAAGAAAATCTCTATTTAAAAGAATCAGTTAGTAAATTAACTAGAGGAAAAACATCTTTAGCCCTATGCTTAAAATGGTCAAAATCTGGAAATAATAAATAAGGACTTGGATACATACCTCTGGAAAAGAAAAAACAAGCCATAATTCCAGAAAAATATCCATTACCAAAATTTGTAAAAGAAACCAGTTGCCTCAGAAAAAAGCTCTGCAAAAGAAAAGGTCTCCAAAAATTGTGTTCCAAATAGACATCACAAAGAAAATAAGAACTGTAAATCAAATATATTCATTGCTGCTCTCATTGTAATAAGTTAGGACACACAGTAAACACCTGCACAACAAAGCACTTAGTTTGGATCCTAAAGAATATTTTTATGCATCTAACCATCAAGGACCCAAAAGGATTGGGTACCTATTTCTGAATAAGTTGTTTGCAGGGCAGCCTTGGAGCATCAGGATCAAGGATGCTCAAGGCAAGGATGACTGCAGACTCTTCACTCAAATCATATCTGAAGAGAAAGTAGTCACAATGATTGAATGTGTTTATGTTACTACTAACAATGTTTGCAAGTTTTTTTTAAGCTCTATGTAGATAAAAATCTCGAAGACTTGACAACCATCATGTGAAAGGTCAAGACCAACAGGATCTGTCTTGTCTCACATTAAGGGGGAGTCTCATGCTCAGGGGGAGCACAAATTAAGGGGGAGTTATTCAATAAATAACAATCATTGTTGAACCCCTCAATGGTAAGAAATTCTCTCAAAGGGGGAGAGAAATGGATGGTAAGATACTTCCTTTTTGGTTAATGACAAAAAGGGGGGAATTTGTATGTTCTATGAATTTTCCGTAGTTTCTATGTTTCATATATTTTGTATCTTTCTGTCAGAAAATTCACATAAATTTTGTCATCACCAAAAAGGGGGAGATTGTTGAACCACTCTTTATTACCTTCACATTTTGGTGCTAACAAAATTTATGATGTAACTTAAATTGAACATTTTTGTTTCATCTGTGTGGCATCAATCTCATAGCAAAATGCTAAGTCTCCTATTGATGCAATAAGACGCACTAAAATGCTAAATCGATGCTCATTCAATATACATCGATTTCTATTCAAAAGTGCCACATCGATTCACTAACAACGATTTCATAAGTTACACAACGATTTGATCGTGTAACGATTCGTTAAGTGAAACATCAATTTTATCGTGCAACGATTGATAAGTGAGCACAACGATTTGCCCTCACATCGATTTGGCTCTCATAACGATTCGTTAAGGCTCATAACGATTGCCTTCACATCGATTTGACTCTCATAACGATTCGTAAGCTGCTCATAACGATTTGCTCTCACAACGATTTGGTTAATTGGTTTTATAGCTTATAACGATTTCTTTAGAAGCCATAATTATTCTTTAAGTAAGCGCATCGATTTGATAAGAAATCGGTCTCATAACGATTTCTTAAGTGACTGCATCGATTTTCTTCGCAACGACTTCTTTAGAAGCTGTAACGATTTTTTTTTAAGTGGTCACATCGATTTCTTAAGTGAGAAACAACGATTTGCTTCTCACATCGATTTGATAAGCCTCATAACGATTTCATAAGTGAGAACAACGATTTGCTTCTCACATCGATTTGATAAGCCTCATAACGATTTCATAAGTGAGAACAACGATTTGCTTCTCACATCGATTTGATAAGCCTCATAACGATTTCATAAGTGAGAACAACGATTTTCTCTCATATCGACTTGGTTCTCATAACGATTTCATAAGTGAGAACAACGATTTGCTCTCACAATGATTTGGTTCTCACAACATTCAATAAGTGCCATAACGATGTGATTTCACATCGATTTGCTCTAAAGTGTTTTTTGCGCTTAAATGAAAAGTCAAATATCTTCTGACAGAATAAAGCTGCATGCTTGTCAGAAAAAAGATATGACCTTCTATTCTCAGCATGTTAGCAGAAACACAGTGGTATGCACCGTTTATCATAAACACTATTTTGTGCTAACACTCTTTTCTATGTGTGCAGATCTCGTAGACCACACAGTATCAGAAGAAAGACAGAAGATGAGCAACGGCTAGGACTCCAACGGATCTCTTCAACGGATCTATTCAAAAGCCTCTCATATAAAAAGATGAAGCATGGCTGAAGAAGAAAAAAAAAAGCCTTCCTGAAAACTTTGAAGGAGTGTACAACCAGTGAGGAACCTATCGCACATACACTCAAAGAAAAAGAGAGAAAGAGCCTGAGCCCAGAAGAAGTGTTCAAGCGTCTCAAGCATTCAAACATTCAAGCTTCCTTTTTCTCTCTTCATTCTCTCTCTAAGCTCATTGTAAATCTGGGGGAGAGTCATTGACTGTGAGCTAGTTCCTAGTGTTCATCTTGTATAGCTCTCGGTCTGATATTTCTTTTCTAAGAAAGATTTCAGTCTAGCTGTAGGACTGTATACAGTAGTTAACCCAGCTAGGGGTTTGTGTCTAGCATAACCAGACTGGGTTTGTACAGTAGGTGGCTTCTTGACCTGTAAGAGAAGTGGGCTGCCTTCTTGCCCGGGAAGAGAAGAAGACCAGCTGGGGTGCTGGGTGTTGTAGTGTCCTTGAGGGGGACCGTACCCTTGGTTAGTGAAATCCCAAGAGGTTGCTTGGGGACTGGACGTAGGACTTCCATGTGGGAAGGGCCCGAACCAGGATAAATTCTTTGTGTCCTTTGTGTGATGTTTATTTGCTTCCGCACTGCTACTCTTTATCACACTAAACTAACCAAACTTTCAAGTGATAATTTTCTGTGTTTAAGTTTCTGTTTCAGATTGCAGAAAACCTATTCACCCCCCCCCCCCCTCTAGGTTATCGAGCTGCCAAGCTAGTCGGGCCAACAGATACGACGCGTCAAGAAAATCAAATAACTGTGAATTATCAGCCAATCATGTGAATGGATAGACTTATATATGTCCAAGGACTCTCTCAAAGTGATAATGGGCGAGATTTCAAGGCAATTTGAGTTGTTAATGTGCTCAAAACAAGGCTAATGATGGGCTCAAGGTGAGTGACCAACTAGGGGCTCACTAGGATAGCAAGAAATGTGGTCCAACTCATTAGTCAGAACCGGGTGTCTACAGTGGGGATATCAGAAATGTAAAATCCGGATTTATTGACGTGCGGACTTCGAGGTTAAGCAGACGCGATTATTTTTCGGGTGATTTTTCACCCAGTATAAAATAAAATATAAAATAAAATAAAATCACCATAATGTTAAAACCATCACATTACCTATGGTTGAAATTTTTATTGCAAATGGACACCATTTGAACATGTTTATATAAGGTTTAAAGGGCCAGCTGATTTAAGGATCAATTACGGTAAAGCATTTTTTGGAATTTCTTGGGTGCCTGCGTGTAAGGCCCTGGTAAAGCCAGCACCCAAATGTGAGGGTAACACATGGTTATTTGGGTGTTAGGCTATGATGGGTGCATGTAAAACGTGTCCCCAGTAAAACCCAAGAGGTTTTACTGCGGACACCTACATGGCCGCGTGTCCGGCATGCAAGGGAAGGAAGAGTTTATAAAAGCCTCCCCTCACCTTCGGGGAGCTTTTCTTCTCCTCCACTGCCGTTGCACTTTCTAGCATCAAGTTGTGAGTGCTACCTTAGCTCTGGTTGCTGTGGAGAAATTGTTGTGGTAAGAGAGCTATTGCTTCTCCTGTTCCAGGTGAAAGTGCTACAAGCTGTAGCTGAGAGAAGCTGCTGTGTTGTACCCGGATATCATCGTTCTTCCTCCAGTGGGAGACCACTACAGCAAAAGCTCATCCTTCAAGTGATGTAGGATTCACTTTCTTCTTCCTCATTCTTGTCTTCTTCTCAAGCTAGAAATGTTCCTGTTAAATATTAAGTTCTCGGATCATTTTCTGGTAGCTGTAGACTTTTACATTAGAGAGAAGAAAAGTCTAGTTCTACTCCATGTAGGAAACTCTTTCTTCTTCTTCTTCCATCTTAGTTCTAGAATCTTATTCTGAAGTCACATACATCTTTAGTACAGTGAGTTGATTCCCTGTTCAAGTGTGTGTATCTTCAAGTTTTAGATTTGAATCCTGAAGTACTTCTGGAATTGAGTGTCCATATTGTAAGATTTCTCTATCCTCTTTCCTTCTTGTTAGAATCCAAAGTTTGAGTGTATACTATATCCACACTTGATTGTGTTCTGAAAAGATCAATAGATATGTCTTTCTGTCCATTGTGTCTATGCTTTATCTAATGCTCATGTCTTAGCCAAGATATATTTGTGAAGGAATTCTTATTAGATGCAAGGAAAAATCTCTTAGAAGGGTTGTATATACTTTAATCTTCCTTTCATAAGTTTTCATACCACTCATGTTGAGGGATTTCTTCTTCTTCCTCTCTTCTTTCTTTCTGACTGTTTTCTGAAAGCAGAACCAGTGTCGACACACCCCTTGACTTTGTCGACACCACAGACTCCTTTGTTCTTCATTGTTTATAGAAAACAGCACTAGTGTCGACACAACCCTGGACTGTGTCGACACCACAGATTTCTTTGTTCTGACTGTTCTCTGGAAAGCAGCACTAGTGTCGACACACCCCTGGACTGTGTCGACACCACAGTGAACTGTGTCAACACCACAGTGAACTATGTTGACACCACAATGATTGTGTTAACATAGCAGTAACTTGTCTATCCAGTAGTGTCAACTTGTCTTCAGTACAACATGTACCAATGTGAGGGATCATTCTTTATCCATGGATTATTCCTAAATATCCCAAGTTTGATTGTTCCTACATGGCTACAACCTTTGGAATCATTGGTATTAATCTTTAAACCTTGTTTCATGTGAAATTTTGAGTACTTGTGTACCCCAACTGAACCATTACAAGAGTGAGTGTGTTATGATGAC
This sequence comes from Colocasia esculenta, assembly GCA_014218235.1. Lineage (NCBI taxonomy): Eukaryota > Viridiplantae > Streptophyta > Magnoliopsida > Alismatales > Araceae > Colocasia > Colocasia esculenta. The sequence goes on along the minus strand of JACBKR010002080.1, from coordinate 5,785 downwards.
AAAGTTGTGGGTCTTTGGACTCAATGAGAAATTATGCCTGTGCAAATAGGACTGGTTCAGTCCTGGGAGGAGCACCGAATTCGTTAGTGGCCGCGCGGGGAACGATAAGGACAAGTGGATGTTGGCATACATCATTTCGTGCTTGATTAGTCATCATGTCATACATGTGTGTGTGAATATGTATCTGAACCAGAACTTAAGTGTATCTTGAATGCGTGATTATGCTTCTACATTTCCATTATTTTACATGTGTTAATCAGTGGACACGTTCGTCCCTCCATTTTAATACTCAATGTTAGCAATGTTCAGATTCTTGTCCTGTGATTATATACTTGAGTCCTTTTTTTTTAAAGGAATTGAATTCTAGGGCTAGTTAGCTCATTCTTCCTACCTTTTCAGGTGATCAAGATGGGAATGAAGTCTAAGAGGGATATGTGTGCTGAGTGGACTACCCGTCGTCCAGCGAGTCGTTATCTTTTATTTCTCTTATAGTTAGTTGGAATGTAAATGTTACAGTTTACTTCTATCTGCTCCTCATTTAGACTATAGTGAGGAGTATCATGTAAAAAGCATCCGCTAAGAGAGTTGTGTATAAATAGCTTTTGTGTTAATTCTCGTGCTTAATATCTGTCATTTTCAGTAAATAGACTTTTACTAGGACGTGACATCAACACAGGCTATCCAAAGGGTGAACGTGGTGGGTTTTAGATTTTTGATTTTTATTTATAAGAAACTACTGCCCAAACGGCGGGAAGTCGCCCGCCAATTTTTTCACCAATTTTGGTGACGGCTTAAGCTTTCTGTAGATATATATATATATATATTGAATTATATATATCTTATATAGATATCTATATGGATTATAAGATATAGATATCTATATGTTAGTACATATAGATATCTATATATATCTATCTATCTATATGTATATATATATATATATATATATTATATATATATATATATATATATTATTCTATACATTATATAGATATTAGATCACTATGTATATTATATATAATATAGATATACTATATGATGCCATTCGTCGCTGTCCGACCTAGGTCGCCGACGATAAGGACCAACTAATGTGATGCCGTCCCAGTGGCCGACGACGTGGACCAACTACGGTTTCCGACCTGGTTGGCCGACAACGTGGACTGCGAGGACCGACCTGGTTAGCCGACGAGGTTTCTGACAACAACCTCATCCTCGGAAACCCATTAGCCTAGACCAAGAAGGTCCGTCGGATCAGGCGCACGATCCGGGCGCATCCGGTTGGCTCCAGCCCAAACTTGCCCATCGTACGATATGGATTCCAGAAATCACGACCCCACACGCCCCAGCTGTCGCTCGCCCAATTGGGAAAGTTCCCATCACGGCAAGACTGCCAGGTCCCGGCTGTAAGGGGCCCCGTGATGGTCGCGTTTGCCTTCTTTTACCTCCCTTACTAAGTGTCGAGGCGCAAAAGGAGGACACGCCCTATCTCCACCGCTGGAAATTCAAACCACCATGCCCATATAAAAGACAGGGGCATCCCTTACAAGAAGGGGAGGCCATTGGTAACACTACAACTATCTCTTTTCATAAATTCATTGCTGACTTGATCGTCGGAGTGTCCGACCGAGTGGAATCTCGGTGGGTCTTTGCAGGTCGGACTTGCCTCGCCGACGACAACACGACGCCGCTGATCCCTCAGAGCCCACTCCGCTCGGCTCCGGTCGACACACTTGCTCTGTAGCAACATTTGGCGCCGTCTGTGGGAAGCGTTACAAAAAGCTTCTCTCCATGGCACCCAAGGGAAAGGCGGTGGTAGCTAGCCCGTCGAAGAGGAAGTCCACCAGGCAACGTAACTGAAGAAATAGCCGGGGCTGCCTCTGGCGCTGGGGAGCAAGATTCAAAAACATCCTCACGACTCGATCGCGTCGAGCAGACGCTTGCGAACTTCAGCAGATATTAATGAGGATGGAGCAGAATCAACAGAACCCCCGGCACGAGGCGAAGGCTCAGTTCGCCGAGCGGTCCAAGCCCTGGGAGCTCAGGAGGACGTGGAGGTCCCTAGCCGGCAACGGGCGCCACCGGCCATGTCGGTAAGCCATGCCGACGTCCAACAAGCAACGACTGGGATTCCCACGCCGGCGCTTAACCAAGCCGACAACATTCCTCTGGTTATCCCAATCGTTGTGGCGGAAAATGCAGCGAGAACCGACGTCGCCGATCACTTCACGGCGGAATCCACTCCAGCCACCATAAGCGAGTCGCCCTTCGACCCCCGGTGGAAAGACGATTTGCGTGAAATGAACAGAAATATAGAAGCCTTGCAGCTCGGCACGCGCGCCCCGTCCGTGGCGACGCTTCTGACCGCCTCACCCTTCACTAAAGAAATCACCTCGGCGCCGGTTCCACCGAGTTCCAGCTGCCAAAATTCAGATGCTACAACGGGACGACCAACCCAGTCCACCACCTCGACCACTTCCAGGGGCAGGTGGAAATGGTAAATGTCACTGACGCTTTAAAGTGTCGTTCTTTCATGTCTACTCTGGACGATGCAGCGCTGCAGTGGTTCAAAGCGCTCCCCGCACGGTCGATCCCTAGCTTCGCCGACTTGGCCCAGAGGTTCTGGACCACTTCTACAGTACGGTACACATCACTCACTATGTACGACGACCTATGGCTGATCGCTCAGAAGGAGACAAGATGTTCCGAGACTATGCGAAGCGTTTCCAGATCGAAGTGATGAAAGTGGTAGATCTGGACTTAAGGACGGCGGTCAGCATACTCCGAGGGTGTGCACAACGTGGCGTTCGTGGCGTCCATCGCCAAGAAACCCCCAGTAAGTCTCTCCGACCTCCTTTCTCGGATGCAGAAGTATGTGAGGTTGGAGTCGACCCTTGGAGCTGCGGGAAGGCTCAAGCGACCACTCGAGAAAGGCACCGCAAGCACAGGGCCAAGCGAGAAAAGGAAAAGGCCGAGGAGGGAGGAGTCACGCGGGGAAAGGTGCCAAGACTCGGAGGGTCGGCGGGAGTCGGACCGTCGACCCGACGAATACCGAGCGTCAGGGATCTCCCTGCTTCGGGAGGCTACCATCGGAGATCCTCCCAGTCATCAAGAAGCTTCCAGAGTTTAGGCGACCTGAGCCTATGGCGAGGCCTCCCTCTGGGGGGGGGCCGACCTCTATTGCGAGTACCACAAGGGCTACGGTCATCTCACCGACCAGTGCAGAAGCCTCAAGATGGAGATCGCGGAGATGCTGCACAGAGGAATAATTAGAAGGACGTCGTCGACGGCAAACCGAAGGAGCGCGAACCGGAGGAGGATCGCAAGCGCAAAGGGAAAGGGGCCGTCCTGGTCCTCGCCGGCGGGTCGGCAAGCGACGGCGACAGTAGCAGAAAAAGGAAAGCGTAACGCGTCGACCGCTATCCTTGGCTTAAGCGGCCCGGTGCCAAGCACAAGGGAGGTTTACACTTTCTCCACTGAAGACGCTGTTGGGTTGAGCTTCCCCCACGATGACGCACTGGTCATCCACGCCGACATCGATGGATACATAATACATCGTATCCTCGTCGATAACGGGGCAGCACTCGACGTCCTGTTTTATGACTGTTTCCTCAGATGACTAACCTGAGCACAGAGCTCAAACGGTCGCCACCCCTTTGTTTGGGTTTAGGGGACACCCGTCACTACCGAGGGGTCCGTCAGGCTGAAGGTGAAATTAGGCGCCGTCCGCGACATGTAACGGTTGAGGTCGACTTCCTATAGTAAAAGTGAAGTCGTCTACAACGCGATCTTCAGACGGGGTCTGCTCGGGAGGCTAGTGTTAGAATGTGGAGCCCGAACTCTCTAGCAAATCTGCACAAGGGTCAGGTCGCGGTTGTAGTATTAGAAAGCTGCTGTGGTCGTGGACGTAGGAAGGCTCTCGCCTCCGAACCACGTAAAATCTGGTGTCTGTGTGTTCTTCTTCTCCCTTCTTCTATCTCTTCTCCAAACTCTACGTGTGAGTTGTGTGAGAGAGGGCTGACGATCGGGGGGACGATTCCCAACAGCTAGGGGGAGTACCGTCAACCTATCACCAGAAGTTGAAGTTCCCAACTCCTGGCGGGATAGGGGAAGTCGTCGGGAGTCAGGCTGAGGCACGCCAGTGCTATGTAAACTCCATCAAAGCAAAGAACCCACTATTTCGGAGTGTGCCAGGTGTTGATAATGTCCAAAGACACGAACCAGTGGAACAAACTAAACAAATAAAAGTCGAGAAGGGAGTCCTAGTCGTCGGGACCGAACTCAAAAACTTGGAAGACGAGATCGTCGCTTTCCTCGGCCGGAGTGGCAACGTATTCGCCTGGTCGGACGACGACCTTCCAGGAATAGACCCGAAAGTCATCCAACATCACTTGAACGTGAATCCCGAAGCCGCGACCCATCTGTCAGAAGAAGAGAACCTGTGGCCTGATCGACAGGAAGTGGTGGAAAACAATTTGACAAAGTACTTGCATGCAGGCACCGTCAGGAAATCGTTCTATCCAGAGTGGGTCGCCAACGTCGTCTTGGTACAGAGGCGAACGGCAGTGGCGGATGTGCGTAGACTTCACCGACTCCTAAACAAGGCATGTCCAAAGGATAGCTTCCCACTGCCTCGGATCGATCAACTAGTGATTCAACGGCCGGGCACGAGCTCTTGAGCTTCTTCGACGCCTACTCCGGTACCACCAGATAAGAATGGCTCCAGAAGACGAGGACAAAACATCTTCACCACAGAAAGAGGTCTGTATTGTTTCACTCGTATGCCGTTTGGACTGAAAAATGCAAGAGCAACATACTAAAGGCTCGTCAACATGATGTTTGAGAAACAGATCGGCAAGACAATGGAGATTTACATCGATGACATGTTGGTGAAAAGTCGGCGAGCAGAGGACCACGTCGAGACTTGGCCGAGGCTTTCGAAGTACTTCGGCAATAAGGGATGAAGTTGAACCCAGAGAAATACGTCTTTGGCTTCGGGCAGGAAATTCTGGGATACCTCGTGTTCGTCGTGGGGTATTGACGTCAACCCCGACAAAGTCCAAGCGATCATCGACATGACGACTCCGAGAATGGTAAAAGAGGTGCAAAGACTTAACGACAGAATTACTGCTCTTAGCAGGGTTTATGTCCAGGTCAGCGGAGCGAGCGATGCAAACCATTCTTCGAGGTATTAAGGAAGGGTCGCTTGAGGGACCGAGGAGTGCCAAAGGGCTTTCGACGAGCTTAAAAGAGTACTTGGCTCACGTGCCGAAGTTGAGCAAGCCAAAAGTTGGGGAAGAACTACTAATATACTTTCGACAACACCTATTCTATCAGCTCGGTGCTCGTGCGAGAAGAAGATCGAGCCCACCTCCCGGTATACTACACGAGCAAAGCGCTGCGAGGAGCCAAGCAGCGATATTCGAACCTTGAGAAGGTCGGGTATGCACTGATCATGGCGGCGCGATGGTTGCGTCCGTACTTCCAATCACATAAGATCGTCGTCCCACCGACACACTGATCCGAAAAATCCTCGAACGACCCGAGTCCTCCGGAAGGTTAGCCAAATGGGCTATCGAGCTCGGGGAGTTTGACGTCGAGTTCAGGCCCCGGGTCGCTATCAAGGCGCAGGCCCTTGCGGATTTCATTTCTGAGGGACTGCCCGAGCAACTCCAGAAGAAGAAGCCGACGAAAGGTGGGAAGTTTTCGTCGACGGAGCTTCAAATTCCAGGGCAGTGGAGCTGGGTAGTCATGCACTCGCCCGACAACCTCGACTTAAGGTACGCGG